>JANSTQ010163655.1:0-10385 GCA_026167885.1 Bergia puertoricense
GGGTTATTTCGTAGAGGGGGGCTCTATAAAGTTTTTCACAGTATATGCAAAACTTATGAGATGCCCATTACAAACAGGATGAAGCCCACAACTGAAAATATGCTGATAATTTATTGACATCGTAGCAAAATCTAAAACAGAGCTCTTGAGTCCTAGTTGTGGAAATGGCATCCCAGTTTGGATTTGTAGTCCAACGTAAGCATTACACTGAAGGGTTTGTGCGTTTACCAGTGGATTACTTTGTTGTATTGCAGCCAATAACACCAAACTATGACTTGCCAGAATCACTTGCAATCTACCTGGAACACCAAAAGGTGATCGATTGTATTTTCACGTTTCTAGCATGTGTTTGATTTATATAGGCTGCATATATGTATACATACCAAGCATTTTTAAAATAATTTAATAATTTTGATTGTTTAGAATGATCAGTATTCTCTCTAACTTGCAATGAAAACATATGTTAGATAACAATCTCTACCTAACTATGAAAGCTTTCAGCTGTGCAAAACTAAAGATGTGTGTTTTAGAATGTCAGAGCCCTAATCTGGGTGCTTGAGGTAAAAATGAACTCGAGCAAAAAATAATTTGAATTGTACAGAAGATAAATGCTAAAACAGCAGGATTCCTAAAATTAGTAGGATTCCTAAAATCTGTGCCAGCTGGTCATGGTCTACCACAACATTCAGAAAAGAATATAACCTCACTGACTTCATGGTAGGAGGCAACACAACACTTGTAGTTCGGCATTTTTTGCCTACTGCTGCAAATCGGTCCCAAAGGCAGCCATTATTGTTTACATTATTTGCGTATGTTGCTCCTTTTACCACAATGCATTGCATAGCACCATCTGTTTTGGTATGGTGAATTAGTTTTGGCACCATTAAATCCAACTAATTAATTAAATTAATATTAATGTTAATTAACTCTCACAATGTACTGTCCACTTTGATTTAGCTTGCTGATCAGTATATCAGAATTCAAACCGAAATGGGTGCACTGCTCAAGAAACAGTAAGTAACCTTCCTGTTAAAATTTATCTGTCCAAGAGAATACAGTGTGTGAGATTTTGAATTTATTTTTCAGATTGATATTGTTCATGGTTCATAAATGCAGAAACAAAACTTTAAGCCAAGTTTCACATTATTTTTGACATGGCTAAAGCAAGTTTCTAAAGTTGAGTACAATATCACACAAAGGATTGTGCAGTACAGATGTCTACCTTTATATATTTTTTTCTCTATTTAGTCCTGTGCGGGCTTATTTTGTTTTGGAGCTTCTGGATTGGGGATTAGAGGCTGCCAACTTGTTAGAGAGTGAGGGTTAATTAGAGATTGGGGAATTATTAGAGTGAGAGTTAATTATAGACTTGGGACTTGTTAGGGAGTGGGGGTTAATTAGAGAGTGGGAGCTTATCAGAGACTTGGGGCTTTTTAAAGAGTTGGGGTCAATTTGAGAGTGAGAGCTTTTTAATTTTTCAAGGTTTGGGTCTTTGTGTATTTTGTCCTATTCCATTCTTGCAGCAAACAAATAACTTGCAGCTTCATTGCCTTTATTTCAAAACACCAGTTGAAAGTGTTTAAATTTAGAAAATTCTAATGTTTTTATTAATTTTTTTGAGAGAAATGCAAAAAAAGTTATTTTGTACTGGCAATAAATTCCATCTCTTTTGTTAGATCATCAGTAATTCAAGACATTTTTATATCAGCTGTTTTTACTTCAAACTAAATTGAGTACATCCACTCTAAACTTTATTTTTTAATATCTATGTTTTTGACCTCTGAGACAGGGGGCTGAGAGAGTGGAAGCAAGAGATTGTTCAAGAATGGCAGGGACTAATATAGAAAATAAAGAAAATGCAGTATTTCTTATCATTATTTAAAGCAACATTACTGAGTCCATAAACAACTGGTTAAAACTGCCCCCTCTTTACACTGCAGAAGAGAACTGGACAAACAACGAGAAGATTATGAAAAGGAAGAGCAACAGAGTTCACAATATGTTGAGGAGTATTCTGTGTTGATGAGTGAGAAGGTGATACATGTATTAAACATTTGGTTCATTATATAAATCAACAGCTGAATCTGTGCTGATGTAATTGTTTACAGTTTTCCCAATAAAAATAAATCCAACTATTAATAAGTCTTGAATAATCAAAGTTCACAGAACAAAAGACCTTGGTGTTGATGGTAGAAATTAATGCCAGTTGGAAAGTAGTTTTTCTAACTCCTATTTGTAGACTTGTCATGTAATTGTGAAGCAATTTCAGTGAAGTACTTTGTTTCTGTTACAGGAAAGCCTGCTACTGTTGCACAAGAATCTGAAAACACAGCTAGAATTCCTGCGGCAAAACAATGGCATGTCTCTATATCGATAAACACTTATTGCGTTAGCTCCAGGAGTCCAGGGAATGTGGTGTGACACAAGGACGTAAGCCTGTTAGTAATACTGGTTGGCCCCAGGTCCCCTGCAGCAGCAAGTTTTCTAATGAGAATTATCATCGATATATTGCCTAAAAGCCAGTGGATACACATGTAGGCATATTGATGCCATATTGGCTTACTTGGGTGTACCGTGTAATCGTGCAGTGTGATTGGCCCTGGAGAGATGGTCGGTACTAATGGCAAGAGTGTTTACAGTTGGTTACCTGGTGACCATACCAAAAATAAGAGAGTGAGTGGCTTGGTAACCACACAAGAGTATGTGTGCAAAAGGCTTGGTCACTACAGATGCATGTATGAGATGCGTATCATGAAAACGGGACATGGCTATCAACAGTGACTCTGTCAGTGATTGCAGGCTTAACAGAAGAAACAACTACAATGAAAACTTAAACCAACAAATCTAACTTGTAGATCAGAAACTTGCTGTAAAGAAAAGGATGTCTGCTGGTGGATGGAATATTTCTGAAAATAAATATTATCATTTTAGAGACATAAGTGATATAAAAAGTGAACTCATTCACCTGGTTTTTACTGGTGATGTGATGACTACAGTATAGTGGAAGTTTGATTCCACAAAACTCAGAACTTTTTCTAATATTTTAACAAAGGAATGAGATACTTTGAATCACTCTGTCAGCATGTTGGAGGATTGCGGGTATGTTTAACGATAACTTTCAGGAATATAGTTTAATGTTTAATTTTTTTTTCTTTCATCACTGCATTTGAATTCATGTGGATGCAAGTTATTAATATATATTTTATGATACAGTATCCCTAGTTACCTTAAGTTTTTGACTACTAAAAACAGGTAAAATACTGCCATTTATATGGTATATCAGCAGTTATAAAATGCTCAGGAACCAATCAGATTTGCATGTTTTCAGTAGAACAGGCAAATTTCTACTAAGCTGGCTTATTGTATTATATTTATTGTCAGTAGCTTTGAAAGCACTTCTTTCAAAAGGCACTGTATTGTTGTTTTGTACTGTTTAATTAATTTTCATAACACAATATGTTACCAACCAAACTCTTGCTGGGAGGAATCACTGGCTTGTCCAACATATATGACGTCAATTACTTTCTCAGTATTCTGATTGTACCACAGAAACAGGGACTAGAGTCAGTTCTACTGTAGACTCAAATGTATAAAGACAAAAATTGTACAGATTACTTAATATTATGGTAAAAGTAGTACTTATTAACTACAAATTAATAAAAAATAGTAAAAGAGTGCTGAATGAATGTTTTAAAATATAGTTACTATATTTATTCAACATCATTTCCATGTATTAACTTAATCCAACTAGTTTCCTGACTTCTTTCAAGTTAGTTTCTGCAAGTTCTCTTGCTTTATCTTTCCCTTCATTTAATACACTCTCAACATAACCTTGATTTCGCTCTAACTGAGCTGCTTTCTCTCTAAATCCAGCCAGTTCGGAAATAATGAGTTCAGTTAAATCACTCTTAAACTGGGCAGTAAAATATTCCACATTTTTGTAGTCTTCACAGATATTCATAGGAGACTTGCCACTGATGGCTGAATGTATGTTTATGAGATTGGTAACTCCAGGCCTGTTTTCTTTATCATATGAAATGAATGGCTGGGAATCAGTAACTGCTTTACTGATCTTGGAACAAATGACATCAGGGGGGTCAGTGAGGTTGATAGTAGCCTGGGAGCTCACATCAGATTTGCTCATCTTTTTGTCTGGTTGTCTTAAGCTCATCACACGAGCAGTCTGATCTGGGGATTTTTAAATGGTACATGTAAGTCACAGTCATTGTTCAACAAACTTTGGCTCTACTGACTGAAATACTTTACTAGTGAGTGAGACTTGGAGTTTAAAAGTGTTTCATTAGTGTTGCATCAAAATGAATAAGTAAATGTATAGCACATCAGCCTGGATCTTTAGCAAATCAACCAACGTGAAGATAATTGTGATTGTCATTTTTCAGTTGAGCATGCAGGAACTTCCTGCCAATACCTTGGCAGAAATAATACTTGTTGAAGAGATTTTTAAACCAGTGTCATTTGCTGTGCTTGCACATTAGGTAAAACAGATAACATATTACAAGGCTATTATTAAAGTTAAAGATTATTTCTGTTGGCAGGATAACTCTACATGTGTACTCGTTGAAAATTTACAGTTTAATTTATATGACATTGTGTAAATGGGAGAAATTCAAACAACAAGTCAATACAAGAAAAACAAAATCATGTTTACAATAATTTAAAAACTTTTGTAGAACCATTTAAAGTTGGCTGATCAACAGAACTTCACTTAATTTAGAAATACTGGTAATCAAGTAATCTATACTAAGTACTGGTAACAATAGTTATAATATTTGTGAATACTGTTAAAATAATGATATTAGAAAATAGATAATAGAAAATTAATATGATGTAAGTATCAAGTATATTTTAATTAGTTCCCATGAACTACGTACTAAGAAAACAGTTTCTTAAAAAGAAATAGCACACACAAGCTTTTGTTTTAACATTTAGACAGTCCTGAATAACAAATCAAAGGCAAGTTTGATGTCTCACTTGATTATCGATTATAAATTGTGAGACAGATCTATTGACCGATCATTCATTGACAAAATGGACTTATCTGCTAAGAACTCGATGACTGGTTCAAAGATCATATTGGTGAACTCACTCATTATGGGTTGTGGGGTGGGAAACAAAGAGCCATATTTTCCATTGAATATCCTGGCAAGTTCTCTAGCAAGCTCAATATGCTGTAACTGGTCCTCACCAACTGGCACATCAGTTGCTCTATATAGTGACAATTGAATAATAGTTAAAAATTGTATGGAAATGTATTTTATTATATTATTACATTAGGGTACCAAGATAGAATACACAAACAAGGCAAGAATTTATATTATATATGATCGCTGATGATCACTTTGGCATGAAACTGTACAGTAAGTTTTAATAAGTTTTATCCATCTTACACATTTTATGATTTTATTGAGCTCTGCAATTTTATGTACATTGAGCACTCTTTTCAGATAAGTGAACCACTTCATTTGTGTATATTCATATACACAAGCCACAAACACAAAGAGCTGTCTTTCATATTCTAGACCATATGCAACTAATTATTTTAATAACTAGTAAGCATTGAACCAATAGGAATCTACTGTATGACTTGATACGCAGTAGTCAGATTGTGTTGTTTTGCCTAACATTGCAGTAACAAATCAAGATTGCTAATAATACAATAAAATTAATTATATCAAAAGTTCTGATTCAGATGTTTAACCATTTCGGCCCCAAACATGACATACTGTATGATATGTTGCTAAATTCTCTCAGTCTGTCAGCATACTTTCCTTTTAAACAATTTGGGAGAAATTGAGAGTTTGCTGTATATGACCAGCATCTTAACTCTTATAACAATTACTTTGTGTCAACACTGTAAGGAGAAGATAGATGTTGATACATTGGCTGGGGCTGAAAGGGTTAATGGTAGAAAATTGGATTTTTATCAGTGGGTAAATATATTTTTAATACAGATGGAGGGGGTGTTTTCTGTTTTAATTTTATTTCTGGCTCTCCCCAACTCCTCCTCTGCATTGCCTATATAATAACTCTGACCTGTACACCAGAATATCTGCCGCCATCAACACTGGGTAAGAATACAAACCAAGGGTGGCTTTCTCTCTGTTTTCTCCACCTTTGCTCTGTGATGACAAATGAATGTAAACAGTAAACACAAACTAGTTAGTTTGTGCTCCGAGTGAACATTTTTCAGTGCTGTGTGTATGGTGAAATAATGAACAGATGCATTTCTATCCATGTGTGTGAGTTTCAGAAATCTACTAGTATAACTATTTAGAATTGGTAAACTCAATATTTGATCATGTTCAGCTCTTTCTTTTTTACAAGATCTGATTTTTATTCTCTGGAGAAAAAAAAACATGAAAGTCTTCAGACAAGGGGTATGCTCCCAAAAACCATTCAAACCTGAAACTGTTCAATAGTTTTCTTTGAAAAAGTTAGCCTGGTCAGTACCAGTATTTTACTAAATACAAACTTGAGCCAATTTGGGCAATGTTTGTGTGAATTTTCAATTTGGATGAACAGTACTTAAATGTATTGTTAAAATGTACCTTCCATTGATGCATTCGGTTTAAGTGTCCAGTTGATGTCAGGCAACTCAATATCCATGCCAGCTCAATGTGTTGGCTCACCTGAAGTTTAATTGAACACATTGATGAAATGATAGTATTTTATCACTATCAGTTCCTTTGAACATCACAGATGTGTATAAATAAACCAGATGTTCTGTGTGCAAACCAGTTTATTCTGAACAAATGCCCCATGAACACATGGAATTACACTGTAGTGTTTGGTCTTAATGCCTCCAGGGACTTCTTTTCTCCTTAATTTAAACTCTCTTGTGGTACACTTTCATTTCTCCCCAGGGGGGGGGAGGGGGAAGGCCGGGTTTGGTAGCACGTTAGCTGCCTGTGGTGGAGATATTTGAACGTTTTCACAGAAAATAAGCCACCTCATTCACTCCAGGGTGGGAATTTGAACAGAAGTTCTCATCTGTGTTCAAATGCCCTACCTTTACCCAGCCTCCCCCCTCTCCAGCTTACCATTTGATTGGTATATTAGTGAGAGAGATTGCTTGTTATTTTTTCATTCTTGCCATGTAAAGCAACAAGAAAAAAGTTTCGTGTGTATGGGTTGCATTCAGCATTGGCCGCGCACGCAAGGTGACCAGCACTTGCTGGGATTCGAGTAAATCAGAGAAACCAGACACTTTTCGTTTATATGGTATTCTCAAATAATTTGACCGGAGAAATAAAACTTTCAAAGTGATAAAATTTCAATATGAACTCCCACTGTGACTGACTTACATTGAACATTACGAAGGCAGCCATAATTTGCAGCTTACCTGCGAATTCTACCACAACCCATTCCGCCGTTGCTACCGATGCGATGGCAAATACGTCTGCCGCAAAACATAGAAAACCACCAACAATTACAAATTTGTCCATCCTGGACTGGTATGAGTTCCAAAAAAGTGAATTACGACAGCGAACACGACGAGTATTTTCGAGTTTCAATTTCAATTCCAGTTGAGTTTCACAAGGTTTTATGATTCTTGCGGAGTTCAGATTAAATACAGATTTGTGAATTCAGTATTCTGTAAACAGAAGATCATACAGAACTCGCACAAACTGTAAATGATCAAAGAAGAAATCTACATATCATCAAAACGCATCTGCTATCAATCTACTTTGCTTTATATTGTGCATCGAATCACAATCACTTCCAGTTCACCGCAGTTGGCACCAGTTTCCAGGGTATCTCCACAGGTAGCCCAAGCTGCGATCGCGTACACAAATGTATGTGATAAAATCGACTTAAAATGTCCGTTAAAAGTGAAAGCACCACCACACACGTTTGATCAGTTTTATTATATTTCAAGTAATTTTCGAGGCAGGTTCTAAATTCCATAGATTTTCTTATATCGCTGACATTGCTCACCCTCCCGCGTATTAGCTTAGATCAGCAAAAAATAATGGCAACGCAACTACAGCTTGGGCTACCTGTGTTCTCTCGAGAAGAATGACAGCCATTTTGGAATCGTGGAGAGAACAGAACTCTTGTTTTTAAATTTGTGGAATTTATATTAGTAGTTTTTCGCAATTTATGTATCCTTTGAAAGCCGAAACCTCAAAATCAATTTGATGCTAGTTTGGATTGGCTTGCGTATCGTTTAACGTCATTAGATATTTCTGGACTGTCTGAAAACTGATGACTTAAACTATGAGTGCAAGGTCAAAAAAACACGTTTATATTAACTTTGTGACTGCCACCAACAACCAGAATAGTATTTCTGACCACCCAAAAAGTTTTCCAAAGCAAAAGGATGATCGTTTAGGAATACTAACAGGAGATGAGGCGAAATCCTTGTACGAGAATATTGTAACTGAAGGAAAAGCAAGACATCTTCGTGAAGATAGTGGAGCAAGAGGATTGCCAAGCAAAAGCAACGAACCACAGTCTGATTGTCTTGCTGATACCCATAGGGCCAGGGAAAAGAAACGAGCGCGAAATTCTCGTTACGTCAAAGCAAAATTTTCTACTAATGGCGTATTGTCAGGGGAAAGCAAAACTACAATCCTAAAAAAGCAAAATAAAATGGCAAACGAGTTTTTTAGGCACGCACAAGAAGGAAACTTGAGAGAAGTCGAGAGACTACTTCGCAGTCATTCCATTGACATTAATGTAAAGGACAAGTTTTTGTGGACACCTTTGATGTGTTGTGCCCATGCAGGACACAAGTCAGTTGTAAAGTTCTTGCTCAGGGAAGGTGCGGTGTGGAGGAATATTGGTGACCAGCAAGGCAATTCTGCCTTAGATTTGGCCAGACTTGCTGGTCACAGTGATATTGAACATATGCTACTGGAACATGGAAAACAGCAAGACTCGTATTCGTTGTCAGATACACCAAATGCATTAACTAATATTTCTTGTGAAGGCAATGAAAAGCTCTGGTGTTCTGTATGTCAACTGGAATACACAGAAGACAAAAAAAAACATGAAGCATCAACGACACATTTGTTCAACTGTCAACATAAGCCACACAAGACAGTTTACTACATTCCGGAGAAAAGCATTGGATACCAAATGATGATTTCCTCAGGGTGGGATACAGAGAAGGGTGAGTACAAAGAAATATGTAAGGGAAAGATCAAGAGTAGGATCAGGGTAGGGGGGAGGGCTGGGGGAGCAGTGGGGCCAGGGAAGAGCGAAGGTCAGTAAATATCAACTGTGGTGTGCAGTTTAAAACATGAAAATTCTTCATATCTTGTCAGATGAAAGTTCTTGGGGAGCCATTAACAGTTATGGTAATATTAGTTGCTTTTTTTCTATGCTTTGATATCACAGGCAGCTCAAGCTTGTAATTTGTGTTTTTGAATACATTTTGAGTACACTCTCTGCTAGATTCCTACATATTATAAGAATTTGTATGGGAAATTTGTGCCTAATGCTTGTGCAGCATTGCCTGATGGTTACTTCGAATGGGGATATTCAAAGGTAACTAGTGATACTTGTACATCTTTTAAGAAAACACTAAACCATTGTACTTTGATCGCGGTAGGGGTACTGTTCCCTGTATAAAACAAATGTCCATGTGGCTACAGGTAGTAAGAACATTAACACATTGGGTCACAGAGACAGGGCCTCATTTCAATAATTAAAGTGCAGTTACAAATTGTTATATTTCCACTTTAGGTTGGCTTATGTGAATGGAAAATAAAAATTTAAGTATGTACCCAATCCTAAAAAATTAAGAACTTTTTAAGAACATTTGAAGCTGAAATCCTCAAGATAATTAAGAACATCCAGCCTCAGCCCCCAAATTAGACGTTCTTATAAAAAAGAGTGTATTTTGAGTGAATACATAGTACATTTATAGAAGGCTAAAGACAGTCATCTTTTTATATGGTAGTCAGTAGTGTTCCTACTAGAAATGAAGATGGTATGTGTTTACAGACTATGTAGAGGAGGGGGAGAAATGTTTTTCTTTTCGAGGCTGGGGCAGTTTCATGGTTGCTCCATACCAAACTACTGCTTTCCAAAACCAGTTCTTTTCATTTTTACACAAAGTAAATTAATCAAAACAATTTAATGACACAAAGAAACCCTTTTGAGAAACAGAACTGTCAGGGATCAATATATGTTGGTGCAAAATTAGATAAGTTAATCATTTATCCTATGGGCCAACACTAAATTGGTTTCGGCACTTATAACTGTAATCCATTTCAACTAGATTATGAATAGTCCCTATTTTTCCTCCGAGTTTTTCAAGCCGAAAATGAATCATGCCAGCAGACCCGCCAGTGCGAGAACACTGAGCGAGGATTTTTCTCACTCCCTCTTCTCTCGTTTCTCTCAGCACACAG
>JANSTQ010163655.1:10485-20694 GCA_026167885.1 Bergia puertoricense
CAGCAGACCCGCCAGTGCGAGAACACTGAGCGAGGATTTTTCTCACTCCCTCTTCTCTCGTTTCTCTCAGCACACAGCAAGTTTTGTAACATTAAAATTGCTGTGGCTATGATTCCAGTGAAACTGTTTGCTTTTCTATGCAACAAAAGGTGGATTACAGCATTTGAAACCCAAAGTTGTTATTTAAAAATACTTTACTTGTTCCAGTGACACCCTGCTGGCAGTGAACAAAGAGTCTGAAACTCATGCTAGTCTACTGAGTGTTATCTACACATATCAAATAGTTAGACTGCTGCTGTTTTAACATATTAAATTGTACTATATCATAAAACTTCTGGTTTTTTTAAACATATTATAATAATTAGGTAGTGTAATTATAGGTCTGCACTGCAAAATAGAGGAATGACCTAAACCCAATAAGAATTGGCAGGGGTACTTTATTCTTAGATAGATAGATAGATAGATACTTTATTAAAATATGTTGTTGGCGTGTGTGCCTGAATTGTGTATTACACAAAAAACTAAATTATAACTATAAGAAAAATTATAAAAAAATATATACTATAATAAAGATAAATACATATTACAGATAAGATTTAAACACTAAGAGTATCATATGAGCTAAAATTAAAGCCCAGAGAATGATTTGGCAGGTGAGAGAAAGGCAGGGGTGATAAAAAAGTCAAGGAGGAAAAAGGAGCTTCTGGGGGCAAATTTATATAGAGCTTGTACCTGACACCAGCAAGGGAACTTTCTTATGATTTCAAAAGCAAAAGTCGGTGAACTGTTTTTCTCCCTTATTTCTGTTAAACCGTAAACTGCCTGGGAAATGTGGATATAACCACAGTCCCACCCCAAAATGGGCTAAAACAATGTTACTGCTAGACTGTAAGTACAGTATAAAATACCCCCATGTACTATAGGGGAATTTTGCAGTCCTGTGTTTTGAAGTTACATCTGTTAGTCCATTTTTGCACCAATTCCAACCTCTGTTGTACACATTGGCCCTTGCTTTGATTATATCTGATGTTTTTTGAATTTTACATTATCTTGTAATTTTTAGGTCTGGGTCGTGATGGTACTGGTCTGAAGTTCCCAGTAAAAACTATTCTAAAAAGGGACCGGTTGGGACTAGGAAGTAATAAAAAGCAGCAGCGAAGAATCACACACTTTGGACCACAAGATGAATCAGCCATAAAGACATCAACAGTTACAAAGAAAAGATCACAGAGAGTATTAAAACAAATTAGTAAGCGACGAGTTGAAAGTTGGAAAGACAAACGTTGGGAACAGAACATGCGGAGATACATGAATACCGAGTAATAATTTATTATTGTAGGCAAACTTTTAATACTTTTAATAGGTCAAGTGGACCAGTTAAAGCAAAGCTGGTTTAATCAGCACCAACTGTCAAACTCTAAATTTAAAAACAAAGAATAAAAGTTATGGAATGTTCAAAACTGTCTCCAGTTTTTCACTTATTCTAGATAAAGTGCAGACTGAGGTGACTCAATCAGATTTTTCACTATTGAGACTTACCAAGTTTGGATGCAAAAATCATTGCTGTAAGAAATAAACTAGGGCATTGACTCTTACAGTTACTGGATATATTAGTTAGATTTGACTTTTACCATAGAAATGCAGTGGCATCATTGTCATTTTATTCAACAGTCATTTTTCTTGAAATTTTATAACATTCTAGTTCATGTAGCTGCCATCAAATTGCTGATTTCTGACAACTGTTTACCTTGAGAGAAACCATTGAAATATAATATATAAATGGGGTACGATAAGCAATAGTCACACAATCATAATTATAACAATTGCTCTGACCAGCAGTAATGCAAATTTAATTTTTGCTCTACTGCATGGCACTGATAATGGTAGATTGTTTTATTGTATGACATGGCACTTCAGAGTGCAAATACGCAATAAAACGAGTGCAAGTATGAGACATTACTACACTGTTTACAAACTGGTTTGACTGGTTCAGTGGTTGTCAGTTACTGTCTTGACAGTTGTTCTTGGTCAAATCAGAGGTTCTGCAGTTGTAACAAGTTTAAGGATTAAACAAGAATTTATTCCGCCATAAATTGCCTCATTTGTCATATAGTCACCCTCACCTATCCTCCTTGCACCTTGTTGCACATAGGCCTTCACTGAGTGTTGCACTCAAAGGAATGTAACATGTAATGTATGTGTCTCAAAGATGTTGTTGAAGGGTGCTGATGCAGATTTGTATAGATCTATAACCTTCAAAATCAGTTATTTACCCATTAGTTATGATAAAATGAATGAATCAAACCAATTTAAAACTGTCTGTGCAGACAATATTAATATTGCTGAAATAAAAGGCAAACCAGTAACAAATCACCAGAGGTAATTCAATCAATAATTGATTTTGGCTTTTAAACAGATTCTTTATCTAACTATCAAACTACACAAACTTCATCCTTCATTTTAAACTGTGACAAATAAGAACAATTCAATAAGAAATGGGAAAAATGACTCCGATCTAAAGCCCCCTTACATTAAAAAGGGAAAAAAATAAATGATCAACTGGAAAAACACTACAGCTGACAATGAATTTGTGTTAATAAATTATAATGCATTTTTTATTAACCTTTATATTTCAATGAATGTAGTTGCAAGATTTGTAATGTAGGGTAATTTACTATAAGGTCAAATAAAATAGTATCTGTGGTTCCAGTCATGCATCCTTGAAAAATCAGGGTCAGTCAGTATTATTTTATTTTTTGTTAACATTTTGTTGAGACCGTGACCAAATGTGAATAAAAAGCAATAAAAATCCATTTGTAATTTGATCTGCATGTAGAGTATACTCATTCCTTTAGAAAAAGTTACAGTTAAATAATTATTGGAACTTGTCTGGTGTTTAGTCTTTGAAAACCTTCTGAATTAAAGAAACAAAAAAGTAACTAAAGGTAAAATGGCAATAAAAAGTTATAGATTCAGCAATTTGGCGATAAAAAGTTGGGGTAATACAGGTGACCCCAACCACTGATATAATTTGGTTGATAATAAATAAACATTTAAAAACAAGTCATGTAGTGACAAACATGGTCCATCTGTTAAATCTGTAGATACAATGTAAAAGCAAGAGTGAAAAAACCCCCAAAAAGGACATTTTTGATATTCAGTAGGATCACAACACTGTCATTAAAAGCAAGCTCTGTGATAACTAATCTGTTTCTGATTGATACTTGGTAAACGTTGTATGCGCTTCACTGAAGCAGTACTTAATTAAATGGTATTTAAGTTATGTTTACAATAAGTGGGAGTCTGATGCGGCCATCAAGTGAAGGATATGACACTGAAGAAACTGGCTAAAACCAGTAACACTGATTGACTGTCCACTAATTGTCAAAGACAACTCTAAATGACTTCTATCATTTGACATTGATTTTCATTGGTTGCCCAGGTTGGATTGGATCCTGTGGCACAACTTGGATAGTATAGGGATAAATAATCTCCAACTGATCTCGTACCCTAAGAAATCTTAACATATCAACTGCACAGTCATGTTTTTTATTTGAAGTCCATAAACTTCACATTGCTAAAAAGTAAAAGCTTTCTTGGTAATGGTCTTGGAGCAGGTGAAAGGACAGTCATCACTTGGCCATCTAGGTCCACATCATTACTGTTGGGGCAATACAGACATACCAGTACTTAATAATAATATTCTATTAATTGCTACAGCAACCAGAAAACAAACTACACGTGTTACAGAATGTATGTGTACATCAACATTGAAACATCGTCGTCGTCATCGTCGTCATCATCCATTTATCATCAGTTGTCCACACACATGTGGGAGAGACGTTGCATGGCTTTTAGCTTGTTCTTCCATTTATGCTCTGTCATGAGTGTCTGCAGCAGAGAGGGAGCACAGCCTCAGATCTTCAGACATCAACTCAGACCAAGTTTTACGAGGCCTGCCGTTCTTAGACTGCCCATTTATCTGGAGAAAGGTGATCTCACTCGCTGCTCCTCATAACGTGCCCAAACCATCTTAAGTGTCTTCATCGGATAGCAAGGTCTAGCTCGGCTAAGCCGAGCTTCTTACACAGGTCACTGAGGTTTACTTCATTATCTGTATTAAACATGTACAGTTTAAAAACTTAAAATAATAACAAGATGAAAAGCCACTATAATATTTATAACTGTTACTGTCAGAATAAGACACCAAGGTGCACGTATACCCACACAACAACAAAACCCATCACATTGGTGGTGACCAAATCTTCACTTTGTGATTCAGCTGCACTGATGGCCAGTAGACAGTGTTTCAGATCATGAGCTGGGGATATAACAAACAGATCAGTAAACTGTTGGAGAGGCAATCGGTGAACAAATCAGAGGTTTAAATTGATCTGTTAAAAGTATTTTAAAACAAGTAAAAAAAAAACAGTATTAATAATTATAATTTTATTGTCATACTTGTTTTAAAATAATTTATTTTTAATTTATAGGTTTCAACATTTATTTTATTCAAGAATAAAACAGTAGATTTAACTGTAACAGTTTTAATTGATCATTTGGGATATGAAACCAGAGCAGTTGTCTCAACTGCCCAATGATTGTACATTGTACAGTCTCCAACTTGTCTGTGACTTCTAGTCAGTTTTGGCTTCTTATAATATTCATACCACAAGTAAATGTTTTTCCATCTGATGGAAACTATTATTAAACTTAACATGCTTTAACTAAAATTCTACCTATTAAATGTTTCAGCTGCAACTGACACTACTGTGGAGCAAGGTCCATACCCTCAACCACAACAAACAGTTTAAAACCATTATAAACTAATAATTACAACAATTAGTAACATGTTACAATAAATGAACTTCTTATTCAGTTGATGGTATAACAAGCACTTAAAGTGTTTATACCTCAATACATTGTAATAAATTATAATAATTACATATTGGCTAAGAGAAAATGAGATGGTACTAAAACAGAACACTCACAAGTACTGTACCAACTTGACTTTGTCTTGTTCACAAATGAATGTACTTGTTGAAAATGCTAGCTTGTGTTCTAATTATTTTAGTATAAACTTGTTGTGGTTTACTGATGCAAAATAAATAATTTATATTTTAGTTCAACCAACTGACATCAAATTATAATCACATGACAAACCTTAAGTCATTGTTACTGGTGTATGTGTAAATGCATCAATCAGGTAATACAATTATATTAAAATGGATAGATCCAATCAGATTGAGCAATTTCTATAGAACAACATAAAAATATTAATTATAAACTCGAGTACTACCATTAATTTTGAATCATGAAGTGAGCTTGTTGTGGTTTAGTGATTCTGCACTTATTGTCAACTTCTGGCATACAACAGAAAAATGGCTCAATCTACCTGGTTGTATGGGAACAAGTTTAGTTTCGAAATCCTCTTGTGTCATACCCATAGGAAGGCAGGAATCTGGAACCTGTGGTGCTGTTGAGATTGAAAGATGTTTCGTTCATTAAAGGAATGGTTTATTTTTATCTGAAAACATTAATTTTGTTGAAAAATACTGAATCGAAGGAATGACAACATCACAAAGTGTTTAGTTAGCAGGCCGCTGCCTGAATTAGCTTGCACTATCTTTTTTTATTGCTATTAAATACAGTAATTATAAAACTGTAACTGTAACATAATATGATGTTCTTTGCATGTGAACAAATTAACATGTTTTGCATTTTAAGAGAAGAAATAAAAGTACATAAATATTGAATATCATGATAGTTTTTATAATTTTTTTTTTTTGCATTACACACCCTCTGAATCCCGTGAGAGAATGTAATACATGTTTGAATTTTAAACAAGTTTTGATTTATGAAATGGTTTTCCATGTGACAATCGGGGTTTTCAGTAAGAAGATATTTGGAATAGGTGGCAAAAGATGAGTAGTAGGTGGAGAGGGGACTTCTCATGCCAAATGTTGTTTGTAAACTTGTGTGGGTTTGTCAATGAGAGTGGATGCATGGCAAATTTATGTGAATTAGCTGGTGAGTTTTGCCAGCCACAACACTGGCTCTTATTGAAAACTCTGCATGGGCAATTAAACCTGTTGTAAACACTTGGAATGATTCCTTGAAAAACCACTTTGCCATGTGTCCTGGTCCATGTGTTACTCTTAAGACACAGGGGGGGGGGGGCATACTCCAATATATGAGCTATACTGGGATGTGCTGCCCTTCCAGGTATACTTTTTGACCTTCTGATCATAAACAGGGTATGCTTTTTTTTGCTTTCAATTTCAAACAGGGTATATATATGTTCCTTGTTCTATCATAAACAACTAATACCCTAGGGTATTAGTCTTGATACTTGGAAACTACATGTAAAACTAAATTTGGTTTAATAAATGGCCTAGTGGGGCACACACAATGTGTCATAAAAATCATTGCATTTTATCTGGTAACACACATATCATGTGTGGTGATCACATTCTTGACAATAGGTTCTTAATGTTAAAGGAGTCATGTTACAGTAATTTGCTTTGAATTAGCGGCTTTCTTTCACGGAAGAGATGAAAACACTTAAAGAATAAATGTTTTGTTTTATGGCACCTTTTTAAAATTGTTTCCAGTTACAGAATCTAGAGCACTGCACAATTGCTTACAGATTCAATGATCATTATTCATTTGGCTTTTCCAGCTTAACAGTACAATATTTAGTAAACTGCTCTTTCAACTTTTTATTTAGGAAAAAAACAGTTCCCCGTCTTCTCCTTGAGGCACTTGCAGTTGGTTGACAAATTCACTTGCCAACGTATAGTAGATGTAAACTTACTCCATTGTTTCTAAGGAAAATCCTTTAGAACTGACTTCCTCCAATTATAAATTACCACATGCAGTACTGCCTTTGACCATGCAAGTTGTAAGGACATTCAGTCCTCTGCCTTGTTTGTATCTTCCATGCAGATCTGCATGTGGGGCTCCTGATACAATACTTTCATAAACAGGGTGTGTCTTTTTAGTTAAGATAATAAACAGGGTATATAAAATTGTCTTATGATATAAACAGGGTCAGGGTTTTAGAGTTTGGGCAGCACCCCTCTATCCAAAATTTAGTCAAGTACTTCAGCCTCACACTCATTTTGTCCCACTTTGTTTTATTGATTTTTGACCAAGGTTAACCTCTGATTACCAAGTAAGCTCAACTAGAGATGCCTGAGGTCTGAAATCTAGTATTAGCAAAACAGGTTCTTCCTTGGTTTATCTTACCTCCTATTTTGAAAATCTTTATATCTGCAAAACTGACAGTGAAGGAATGCGGGTACAAATTTCCCTTTGGCCCGTAGAAATACTCTCTTACTCTATCATCTCTTCCAATCCTACGAGTCCCTTGTGATCTCACTACCACCTGTTCAAGCAAGATCATTCCATTACAAAATTTAGGAAATCCTGAAAATGTATGAAAATTAAAACAGCAAGTTGGAACAATGGCTGGAAAAAAAAGTGAGAAATGTATCATTTTGTAATAAAAACACTATCCATTATTTAAATGAGCAAAAAGCTTTATCACTGGCTTTTTCAAAGTTTGCAAGACAGAAAAAAGGGCTTGATTTACATGTACTTTCTCAATGTTTACTATTTGAAATAAAGCAAAAAGCTTCATCACTAGCTTTTTCAAAGTTTGCAAGACAGAAAAAAGGGTTTGAATTACCTTTTCAGTGTTTACAATTTGAAATAGGTGACGTAGTGGTTAGTGAGTCTGGCTTGAGATCTAAAGGTCATAAGTTCAAACCCCAGCCAGACCACTGTGTTATGTCCTTGAGCAAGACACTTTATCTGGTTCAGCTGGGGGTGAGCCTGTGATTGATTAGTGTCATGTCATGTCCTGAGGAGTCATGCATCCTCTTAACATTACATAATTTGGAAATAAGTATCTGGGAGTCCTACGAGCCACTAGGCTCAGAAAATGATCTAGGTTTTACTGAAAATAGGAAAAAATAACTTTGAAATGAGTGGAAAACTTTTTCAAAAGCGATTGGACCAAGAAACATTTTTCAGCTTTGGTCTTACAGCTGTAGATCTGGTTGAGTAATGAAATGCTGATTTTAAGAGTAAATTAAATTTGCAGGTGAACTTATGATAAATAATAATAATTAACTTTATTTCTTATAAAAATGCACATTTAAAATTTAAATTCTCAATGCTCACTAGGATTTAAAATTTGGAGCAAGACTCCAGTTGGGCGGGTTGGAAAAAATATGTAAAAAGACACAAAAAAACCCCCCAGAAAGTACATGTATTTAAACTAAGAATTGAACATGTGAAAATTAATTATTATTTAAACAAACCATTTTCCATCTTTATGAAGCATCAGAAAGTATTTCAAACTTTGAAACCTACAGTAGATATACAAGGGGTTTTGTTAGCCTTTTGTTGAGGTTGCTGTATGTTACAAAATTTATCATCAAAATAACATTGATAAAGTTATGTTGTAACTTTTTGGTTCATTTACTGTAATTTAAACAGTTGACCACCATTTCCATCACACACACAAATTGATTGTTCTCTAATTCACATTTATTTGCTTTGAGTAGTTTAACGTATCTCAAAACTTACCCCACCAGACTTTGGTAGGTGTACGATCTGAACTTTGTCTCCAAATTGTTTTTTCAAATCATTGTATAATCTCTCCTGATCAAGAACCACCACAACATTTGCTGTGAAGAAATAAGAGAATTGTTAGTTGACATGTGTAATATGGCAACTATCAGGCTGCAGAAAAGGGTTTCAGAAAATAATATAGTATTGGATTCCACAAAATTATAAAATAATGAAGCACCTCTGAAATACTTCCAGCATTAAATTTAAAGAGTCTAATAATTTTGTTAGATGAGCTGATGGGGTGAAATATAAATTTTAGTGGAAAAGAAACAAAGGAGTGAGAAGATGTTGGGACTGAAATGAGCATTTAAGGCACCTGAACATAAAATTTTTTTTTGTTATACAGTGGAAGCAGTACTGTATATAATATCACTTTTTCAAAGAATAAAAATAATTCCAGAACAGGAACTTTAGACGATTCTTTCAGTTGAGCAGAATGCTTCCTTTTAAATATATAAAACAAGCTGTGTGTTTTAAGCTCATCCCAATTCTTGGTAAACCATTTTGAAAGCTTACTACTTCTAGCTGGTATCTAAAATCAACCTATTCTGGAATATGTGGTAAATTGCATGCACCCTAGGTTTAAACTGCATATTCCTCACTAGGTGCTTAGTCCATTCCATCTCTATGTATAGTGATGCATGGTAGTGTATTTGAGATATTTATTTACTATAAATAGTTACCTTTGAATGCCTTTACTGCATGTACAAGTATCCTGTAACCCATTCCTGTAACCCATCCACAGGTGTTGATAACACATCCACTCACACCAGCTGGAATGGTGGATAACACTGTTAGCAGGGGTGGATCCAGGAAAATAAGTGAGTAGTTTCCGGGATGGACGAACTCAGGGCTGAAGGCCCTGAGTTTGTAGGGGGGTCCGGGGACATGCTCCCCCGGGAAAATTTTGAAATCTGGATGCTCTAAAATGCGTTCTGGTGCAATATGAGAGGGGATTTACCTCAATGTCTCAGTTGACATCAGTCAACATTTTTCAATATTTTACTCTACAACTTCATTTATTTATGTTCTTGGTTAAGTTCAGAATTGAGTCCTACCCCCTATAGTATATGGTACAACACTTACAAGAAACTGTTTTAATGCAATGGCAAACTGCTTTTACTCTTTTGTATTTTAAATCAGCATAACGCTCCATATTATCATCACAACAGTAAGATTAATGAATATTTCCCAAAACAGAAGTTTAGTGAATGCTTTCAACAGTGTATACCATATGTATATACTGGGTTTACAACCAAATTTTTGACTGGAAAGCATTGCTCTATTTATATTGTTTTTTAATAAACTTGATACATGACTGGCTAACTATTTTAAAAACACAGCTGTGCAAACACAATTTCCTGTGCTTTTGAAGTGTGCTTTGTTGCAAAATCAAATAGTTCTGTTCCACATTTGCATTGCCGAAGTATCTACATGTCTTTTTGTTGAAGTCATTGAACAAGAGTTCGATGGGAGAGTAAGAATCAAATTTGTCCTGTGCTCAAACAATTGAAAAGCAAAAAGCATTGTGTGAAAGTTACATGTTATTTACGTTACTTTGTGAGT
>JANSTQ010163667.1:0-10629 GCA_026167885.1 Bergia puertoricense
TTTTTATTTTTGCCCCCCCCCCCCCCCCCCCAAAAAAAAGCTTTTAGTTGTTAGTAAGCACGTTTTTAACCTTTATTTCAACTTGAAATCCTCTTTGATCTTTTTAAATTTAGTCTGAAAGTCAGAAAAAATTATCCGATTTTTGTCACTAGATCTCGTTTACTAAATATAGGATATCGGGAGTGAAGTTTTTATAGGTACACCAATGACAGACAACGCATGGAAGACTGGTATTCGTCAAATTTAAAATATTAAAAGGAAATTTGTTGCTTTGGTTTGGTTTTTATAAAGATTAGACAATTTCATGAAATGTGCGCTGTTATTTATTTTTTATTATATGCTTCTAAAGAATACTGGCAAAAGAAGTCGGCAACATTGACCAGTGATGACAACTACTGTTTCCGTCGGCGTTCTGGGGTGGACGTTATGGCTTTTAGCTTGGAGCACAGGTATACGTTCATTTTATATACTCCCAAAAAATCCATATAAGGCCAAAAAAAATTACCCTATTACACGCAAATAACACGGGTACTATATTAACGCGCTGGAAATTTACGCGGTAATGAATTAACGCGGATGAAGATGAGACTTTATATATGCGGTAGTTAATTAACGCGGTTAAGAGCCTTCAAACTTTCAAATGGTATTAATTTTACGCAAGCTTCCATTAATGTAGTTTTAAATTCAGTGTTTCTTTCGAGAAGTATTTCAAAATGTTGGGGTTTTTCAAGTTTGCGAGTAACCCTTATTTTACATTTGTGATATTTGATAAGTATTTGCATAAAAACCCTCTTAAATTACGAAATAACTTTGTTTTTTCTGTATTCCAACAAGTTGCTTGCAAAGATGAGAAGGTCACAAAATTACCATCGATTATTTTACACAAGACATTAAATAATGGCTGATAAATTTACGCGGAGAACAAATTAACGTGGAATAAATTAATACGGACTTTTCAAAACCGCGTTAATTAATGTACCGCGTTAATTTCATGTAATAAGGTATTCTTTTCAAACGTGATGAAAGCGGGCGGATTTTCATGTTTGTTTGTTACTTTTATATAAAGCCTTTCGCTTTCATAGATGAATATACATATAGTCAATAATAAAACACTCACTAAACTCAACAAAACCTTTATTTACAGATGGAGAATTGAAATAAATACTGCTCAAATATTCATATTCATGATAGGCTTTTTTTATGGGGCCTAACACAATCTCAAAAAAAGTTAAGATTTTGCTATCCTTTTACCAGACAGTTTTTATGATCTGTTTAAACTGATAACTAGAAAACTTTCAGAGAGAAAGTTTGGTGCTAGAAAAAGGGTGCTGACAAAATCTTGGAAAAATAGATACATACACAATAAAAATAGATACACACACAATAAAAATAGATACACACACAATAAAAATAGATACACACACAATAAAAGTAGATACACACACAATAAAAGTAGATACACACACAATAAAAGTAGATACACACACAATAAAAGTAGATACATACACAATAAAAGTAGATACACACAATAAAAGTAGATACATACACAACAAAAGGCCACAAGGTTTATTTAGTATAATAACAAAAATAAAAGTAATTATCACCATTATACTTTTAATTTTGTGATGCAAGTTGAGCTGCACAGGTGAAGTCATTCTTATTGTTTTAAACACTTGTTTTGCACTGTGCAATAACATTTGAAGCTGACGGCAAACTTTCGGCTCGTGCTGGAGCCTTTACTTGCTAACTGACAGGTTGCGATGTAAGTCATGCTTTATGACCACGGGCTTTTGGGCCACGTGACAATAAAAGACCGTTAATAATTATAATGACAGTATAATAATAATAATAATGATAATAATAATAATAATAATAATTTTTGGTATTATTATTATATTAACAATGGTAATAATAATAATAATGATGATAATAATAAAATAATAACAACAGACAGTTATGTTCGCTAAAATTTAAAGACTAAAAAGTTTAAGAGTTAAAAATCAAACATCATAAACTTTTTTTCCTTTTATATATATTATATATAATAATAATGATAATAACAATAATAAAATAATGAACGACAATCGTAGTAACAGTTGGAATCATAATAAAATAAACTATATTGTAGTGTTTCTTCATCTACAATCTGTTTACAAAGTCCACTGTATATTTAAAGCTATCCATTGCTAGCTACAGTATATTACCGAGAAGCCTTTAAAATAAACAAAAATAGAGACTTAAATACTTCGTCAATATTTTTCCAAATCTAGGTTAACACTTTCATGACACATGTATCTTTGAAAAATGTACTTACAAGTAAATAAATAAGTTTGCTCAACCTTACAACTATATTACCATATCCTTAGATTTGGCAACATGCAAAGTCCAAAGACCCTACAACAGATCTGCGCTCGAAGAACGTAAGTGTGTACTTACTTTAAATTAATTCTTAGATATTCTATGACTGAAAGAAAACGTGAACATTTAAGTTCTCTTTTTCATTTAGTATTTTAGAAAATAAAAAAATCGCATCAAAGAAATAAAGTTTTCAGAATTACATGGTTATTCATCTACTTTTCAGTTTTAAACTGATTGCTAAACGCTCTAGATGGTAGTTACAATATAAGATTAAAAAAGCAATGAAGTAGATAATAGTAATTGAACTTCGTGTCGTGCAATTCAGTTGGTCTTAAATCATACGCTTGGTTTCAAAATCGATTTGAAGTTGCAAATATGATTTCAGACCAAAATTGCACGACACGAAGTTCAGTTACCAACTGTAAGTTATTTAAGTTCGTGCCATCAATTTTTTCTCTAAATTGCAGCAGGGACATGTCAAAATTTTCATTTTTAAAATGTCACACGTTATGCATCTCTTATTTTTGCTGCGTCGTGATTGGCTGTTGTAGTTTTTTCTGGTTTGTGATTGGTTGTTCAAAATAGTACAGACTCAAACAAGACAGATTTCAGACCCAACAATACGCATGGCAAAATTACTGCAACCTGATTGGCTGAGAGTCTGTCAATTTATCCCAAACAGTGCAATTACGAACTCAAAAACAGCTTATTCAAAATTTGAAAGAAAAAGCGACGAATAAATAACACTGTCACAGTACTAACAACTGTCTCAAAGTTTGGAAAACGTGGGCAAAACAGGCTGGATGCAACGAAAAGATTGAAACTTACCAAGCCGAGGAGCTAAACCGAGTTCTCCAGGAGTTTTTTATACGCAACTGTCCGCAAACAAGACGAGATGACAGCCTCCGTGTCATGCTTGCAGCTCTTGACAGACATTTGAATAACAACGGATGTACATTTTGCGTTATCCGTGATGGAGAGTTTGCAGAGCGACATTCATTTCATTCAACATGGTTGCCCGGCATGGCTGCTAGCTCTGCAGAAAGCGCCAAAGCAACACCGCCTGCAGCTGGACTTTGAACACTACTGGTCTTTGTTGAGGCACCATCAGTACTTTCGCTTCTTCAGTTATCAATGCATCAACTTGAAGTTTGTTGATTGTGTTTTAGAGCTTTTTCACGTGGAATTATTGAACACAGGATTCAAAGAACGGCCATTTCTTTGAACACAATTTTGTTCATGCGCACATCACACATCACCACATGATCGATTGATTGTCTCGTTTTGAATGCATATATTAACAAGTAATCAAATGGTTTGGAGTGCAATTCGGGATTTATCAGAACTCGTAAATATTTCAAAGACCACAAATTGAACTTGCTTCGCTCGTTCAATTTTTTTGTCAGTCTTCGAAATATTTACTCGTGCTGATAAATCCCGAATTGTACTCGAAACCATTCGATTACTAATACTAATTACTACTGTTGGGAACCAATTACAAATCAGTAATCACCAGTGATTTCAAAATGGCTATAGTTAAAGCTATTATGCTGGTGTTAAAATGATATCAAAGCTAGAAAAAGCATAAACAAATATAAAGTGTGAGTGCGTGTGTGTGCGTGCGTGTGTGTGCGTGTGCGTGTGTGTGCGTGCGTGTGTGTGCGTGTGCGTGTGCGTGTGTGTGTGTGTGTGCGTGTGTGTGTGTGTGTGTGTGTTTGTGTGCATGATTGGAGGGGAGGATAAAATAACCGTAGGGAAAGACGTCTAAGTGGATGTTATAGACTTAATATTATGTAAGGATTCAAATTTGTTTTCTCCTGGCTTAAAAATCCTGTTTCTGATCCAGGTGGAGATAAACGCCATTTACTACAGTTCAAGCGGTTCACAGAGGCTGCGACTGGTGGAACCCCGTCCGCCTCCTCGATGATAGACTACGGCTGTTGGTGTGGTCCGGGAGGGCATGGAAAAGTTGTCGATGATCTCGATCTGTACGAATCTGTTTCAATTTTATTTATCGAAAGCTTGTAATGTTTTGCATGAACCGAGTTGTGATATTTTGGTCGATTTTTGTTACATTTTGCGTCAGTGTTACATTTTGCGGCGAAACAATTCACACGTGGCAGTTTGAGGTTTAACCAACTTCGCTAGCCTTGCCGCCCTTAGAAAATCATCTTAACCTCATCCTATACGAAAGCGTCTTAATTCTAAACTGGACTAACTTAAATAATTGAGACTCCCTGAAGGGTGTAAGATGGGGTTCCCTCGAAGTAATAACGTACTCGTACTCAGTCTCCAGCTAAGGGCGAGCAACAGCCGTGTAAGCAGTTTCCTTTACGTCCTGTGAACAGTTCCAGAGATTCTTCTTTATCATAGCTAACCATAACCCTAGCCCAAGACCTTGTTTGCTTTCCCGGAGATGGGTCTAACGTGCTGGGATGTTATCAATTCATTAAAGTTTCCGAATTAGTACAAAGACAAACATAAAACATAAGTGTATTTTGCTTAAAGAAATAAAGAATACAATAAGAAAGGGTAAAATAAAGAAATAGTGCACTTTATTTGCAACAGGTTGCGGTTAGTATACAACCTTTGTCAAGAATATGCTAAACTTATTATGACAAGATGACTTTAATTCAAGGCCGTCAACCATTAACAACAAAGCAAATAAATCTCATCAGTTAATTAATGAATAAATAAATAAATAAATAGATAAATTGCGGTGCTTATATAGCGCTTTTATACGTAAAGTCTCAAAGCGCTTAACAATCATATCAGTGACCGGCTGCCATTACAGTATTTAAGCAGGCCACAACACCGGGATTACCCTACTCTTTTCGATAAGTGTGTGGATTCTTTTAAGTTCCCCGATAGAACGTCGAGAGATTAAAGTCCCTGTCCACGGACGGTCAGTGGCGAAAGAAGGTCACCCAAAGTTCAACCCTCCAGCAGGCCAGAGCTTGAACCCGGAACCTCCTGGTTAGAAATCTTACCAACTGCACTAACTTTGCACACACACAAACGTGTATTATTAGCAGTGTATACTTTGCTTGGTAGCTAAGTAGTGTTTGCAAAAGACCTTTTATCTTCCCTTTGCCAGTTTGAATTTTGGTGTTGCTTTTGTTCTCACTTTGCAGATGCTGTAAAGTTCACGATTTTTGTTACGGAAGGATCGATAGTTGGAGTGGTAGTTCTTGCAGTATAAGCCCGTACACGTCGCAGTACAGAACTAAGACAGTAGACGGAGTAGAGAAATGCGGTATACAGTATTTTATTCATGAACAATTATTGACCTTTATTAAGTGGCATCTTTTTCATATTCTCAAGTGAGCATATGGATGTCGAAAGATTTTCCTAAATCTTTCAAAAGTTATCAAAAGTTTTCTTGAAACGTTTTTGACAATTTCCAGCAGTTTCCGCACAAGCATATTACACAACCAATGTTATCATCATCATCATCATCATTATCATCATCATCATCATCATCACCATCATTATCATTATCATCATCATCATCGTCGTCGTCATTATCATCGTCATCGTCATTATTACTATTATTATTATTACTATTACTATTACTATTACTATTATTATTATTGTTTTTAATTGTTATTGTTGTTAGTAATAATGGTTTATCACAGCTTTTCCTCAGTTGCTCCAGATCTTCATCTCATAATATTTCTAAAATCTTGTTAACTAAATACCTAAACTAATAATAACAATATAATATTTACTGTTATCAATAAATGTTCAGATAAAAAATACAAAAAAATAAATTAATTAAAGTACATAAAAAGCAGTTACACATTATTGATCCATTCTTTCCCCTGCGCCCCTTAAAAAAACGTGCTGGATGTTGTGTTTGACCTGATGACATCAGGTAAGGCATTTTTAAAAGGATTTTTTATGGAGAATATTGAAAAGTATGATTCCCTGCTGGTTTCACTGCCTTGGTGCCTTGTCCGAGCGACTTTCATGAACTTGTACTTGTTTGGTAAACTTGAGGTCTTGTATCAGATGTTGTATCGAGGTGCTCTTTGATTTGAAGCCAACCCACGGCCATGGCATCGATTCTAGGGGCTTATTCATTTAATAATACATTTAATTGTTAGCTCTTGCCTAAACAAATTTAATATAACTTTTATGTCGAATACATCTTATACCTTAAGGTTGCTTTGTTAGCGGCTATTAATGTTAGCGATTTGTGTGAAATGGGAAAAAATTGCCAACTTTCATACTTGCTAAAATTTGTCTTTGTCAGATTTAATGACGCGCTAAATTTAAGTACACCCTATCCCCACGAGGAAAACTAATTAAATATGGTAGGCAGGAACTTTTTTTTTAAGCGAAAATGGATTCTGTTGACAAATCTTTATACTCGTAGTCTCACTATGAAGTGTGTAACAGTTACAAGTTTAACACTGAAACACCACAATGCCACTAATGAAATTACTTTTCTCTTTTGCTTGCATGATGCACACATTACACAAACTATTCTTCTAAAACAAATAAAACTATTCTTCTAAAATACACTAACAAGCAATGAAATTGACAGTTTTTAGTGCGGAAGTCTTATAATTTTGCAACTTTTCTAATTTTTTGCATGTTGATGTCGCAGCTGAGGTGACTGAATACAATGACGATGACACTGAAGTGGAGTGTAAATACGACCTGTGCCGTTGTGACTGGGATGCCGCCCAGTGCATCGGGAGGCTGAAGGAAACCTACATGAATACACACTACGACTACAGCGACAATCATGTCTGTAGTAACACAGGTGAACTGTTTGTGTATATTTTTTTTCTGTTTGTCTGTCTGTTTGTTTGTCTGGGGTTTTTTTCTGCGTTGACGACTAAGCAAAACTGTGGTTTGTTCAAGAGCTAATATGATGCGGATTTTTCCGTAAGGGTGGATAATATTGTTTTGAGCGTTTGTTTGTTCATTCGAAGTCGTGGGATGATAATGTTTGTGAGAGGGTTTCTTTTAAAATCGTATCTCCACGCGGCAATGTAATATCCTCTATTTACTAACTTTTTATCAGGCGAGCAGCTGATAACTTTATGTGTTTTACTATCGCCCAGGAAATGCGTACACTAAAGACACGGCTGACATCGCCATTCTGATCCAAGGAAGTCACAGTATTACCACTGCAACGACCAACAAGATGAAATCCATTGCTGAGGAACTGGTGAGACTTCTAGATGGCTCGTCAATTGACTGCAAGTTCTCATTTGGGGTTTATGCAACTGAGAGTCAACTGAGTCCATTTGGTGATGCAACGTCAACTAACAGAATTATCACAAGTTATCCAACCGAAGAAATTGGCGAAAACACCTACACAGAGAATGCTCTTCAAGATGTTGAGAACAAGTTTAGTGGCGGCGATGATGGTGTGAGAGGCGGCGATACACCCAAGGTGAGCTTCTGTTTGGTTACTTACAAGCCCCCTCCGGGTTATAAGCTTCCCGAGTATAAGTATGCCCGGTTATAAACCCATCTCTTTAATATTAAAAATTATAACTCAACAATAATTTTTATCGTGAAAACGTGCGATGCTATTGGTCAGAATTGATCATGTGATGCACGCTGGCAGGGCAAATATTTTTTTGATACAGCAGGGCTAATATTTGCAGCCACTTGCAAGCAATTAAAAATTGTTTTGTTTTTGGTTGTTTCTGCTGTATAATGGCCGAAAATGTAGCTTCTTGGTTCAGAACGGAGACAAAGGGAAAAAAAGGAGCTTGTTAATAATTCAATGCCACAAAACACGAAGAACTCAACAAATTTTGCGTTTTTGCTTCGTTGCGTTCATCCCGCGCGCTTTGCCCTTCCAACTGAGAAAATTATTGTTAAATCATAAAATAATTAAACCCTCTCTGCGCTATTTTTGTATCAGCCATACAGGCCCTGGTCTGAAAAAGTGTCCTCAAAGTTTCATATTCGCCCTCGGTTCTGCCTCGGGCAAATGTTCACTTTTCGGACTTTTTTTCAGCCTCGGGCCTGTATAGCTCGATACAAAAAGCTAAGTATTCCGGTTAAAAGACCAACCGCTGGTAGTAAGCCCACCTTGACCTCTTTATTAACAACACAAATATTGTAGTTATAAACCCCCTCCCTCGGAGATAAGCCCCTACTTTTTCACGACCTTCATCTTATGAGAGAAACGTTCCATTAGCTTTGTTACATTTGAAACTTGGTATGTTTGAAATATGTTACTATTTGATTGAAGTACCGTGAAACTCGCCCACATTAAAGCCCTTGGCTTATACAATTGACCGTAACAAAAAGATGGCGACTGGTACATTTACCCATAACTCCTAGCGCGCGAAAAACCTGAAAACGCTCATAAAAACGTAGAGAAAGGATCTAAAAACTTCAAATCTAGTATACACAATGTTGTTGGTGCGTGGACACGTTTCCCAAACAATGGTCTTCCACGTTCATCTATTCACTGAGTTAGGTTGGCAAGGCATTGTGGTCAAATGTACAGCCGCCATCTTTTTCAGTATGGTGGATTTCGTTAAGGGTTTTGGATTGGTTATAAGCGAAGGATCATGGTACTCTATGGCAGCATATAGCTGGAATTCAGTAAGAACGATTCCGAACGAGATTTTTCTGAGAAATTAATTAAACATACGAAACAAAAGGAATTTATTTTAAAGAATAACTACGAAGAGCCATTGCAACTGCTCCAACTGGAACACAACAAAACAGAAGTCAAAAAATTAAAAGTTGTAACGTTGGAGATTAGGGTTTTGATTTCTTTTTCACAAAGTTACATCGAAGCTGTACCATTATGAACACTGTTCAGACTAGGAACGTCGACAGCAAAACTTTTAGAAGGCTATCAAGAGCATTTTTTAAAGTAGATAACCTTCAGTAATTTTATATTAAGCTAGTTTATCCATTGTAAAGTAGGGTAGCTTTTTAGTGATAATCTACTCCAGTTTTAACATAATTTTAATATTTATATTGTATTCACATTTACTGTATTTTGTAAATTGTTACTATACATGCAGGGCCCCTATGGATATCAGCCTAGAGCTGAAAAGGCCACCCTGGCTAAATAAGGTTTACTACTACTACTTGATGATCCAATGGTGGCTTCAATATAGCAATCTTTATGCAGGGACGGCTTTCTCATTTCAAATAATTTTTCAGAGAGGTCCTGTATAAGAACAATTACAAACGACTCCAATTAAAATCCTTAAATGACTAATTACATTATTATCATTATTATTATGATTATTGTTAATATTAATATTAATATTATCATTATCACTATCATTTATATAATAACAATTATTATCATTATTATTTATTAGTAGTACTATTATTGGCACTCGTATTAATTTTCACTCGCTTGCAAAATCGTTGATCCGCGCCACGTATTTAAAATAGTATAGACATAATTTAGTTTATTTCGGGATAAAGAACTAAGCTGCAATTGATTAGAAAAATATAGTTTTAAACTGTAAAATATCCTTTGAAAGTCTGTATCCTCGCTAAGTGAGTTCCAGTCCTCGATAGCTTGCGGGGTTTTTTTCCATTTTTCTTCGTTATCGTCAACATCATCGTCTATTTCTGACTTGTCACTTAAGTTCTCGGAGTACTGGAGAAATACGATCAAAGTTGCAAGCGATAATAGATACTTTACAGGTTTTCTACTGTTTGTAGTTTCTTAAAACTCTTGATAGAGTTATAGATTACACAGTGAAGAAATAAAACAACTTGCTTATCAAAGCGCTGAAATGATGAAAAGACCACAATTCCTTAATGAAACAGTCCCTGACACGGTCAATTTGGTATAACTTGGCTATATATGCATAAGAAAACGAGGTGACAAGTGCGACAATCAATTAATTATTGTATGAGAGTCAGCTATCACTCTCAGGTCCTTAACGGCCTTAATGGTTTTCCCGAGAAATTAGGTGATCAGATCAGACGGGAGTTTCTTGCAGCATTTGTGCCAAAGAGAAGATATTTGGTCTTCTGTGGATTGATCCTAGTTGATTTTTCGCGCATCACTTTGCTACTTTTTGGAGCTCTTTCTCCAGTTGTTCTTTTGAAAGGTGCACATTTGACTTGAGGTGACAGTGTCCCAAGGACAATGTCGAGTAGTTCAGGTAGGTGCAAAACAGGAGTGGTGGTATAATTGCACCGAAAGGTAGGCCTTGGTTGATGTTAAGGTAGACACAGTCCCAGTCTGAATTTTAACAACAAATTGAAGTTTTCGAGGCCTGGAAAGGTTCGCACACGAAGGGAACACACACT
>JANSTQ010163678.1:0-10629 GCA_026167885.1 Bergia puertoricense
TCTAGTTTCAACTTCCCGAATTTGTGTTTTGTAACTATATGAAGTAAGTGTGCCCCAGTTTCCTTGCACAACTCGTGTGGTCATCTAAATCTGAAACGAGGCCACAGCCTGGACAGCATGTGCTCTCATTTGGCACCAAATTTGCTCACTCAGACACTGCCAATCCTGTTGCCATGTCTGACACCGAGTTGACAGCGTCTCCAAAAAGGCACAAGTTATCTCGAAAAAATGAAAAAGCGCAGGAAATCGCCTTTCCTGGGAGTTAAATTTTCAAAATTTCTTGAGGGAGCATTCCCCCGGACCCCCCTAGAAATATCACATGCCCAGCAATTCTTCAACCTTGGTATCTCTGAAAATGAACAGTTGCTAAGTGTGGGAATTGAAATGGAATTGTAATGAGACAATGTACTTGATGTGCACCTATCATTGTTAAGATGAAGGGGGTGGAGACGGGACAGATGTACAGGGGCAGTTACCAGAGGGTTGGGTATTTGACCAGTTTAAAACTTTAATTTCTATTAAGTTTGAAATAGCAAAGCTAATCCTGAAACCTCTCAGATGTTGGTGTAACTTTGATGGAGGAGGAAACCGAAGTACCCAGAGAAAACCTCCAGCGTCGGAGAGGGACCACAAACCCAGCTCACATACTTCCCCGGCTGAGAATCAACCTGGGTTGCATTGGTGAGAGGTGAGTGCTTTGCCACTATGCCATCCTGATGCAGCTGTCAAGGATACTTAAAATTTGCTAAGTTGCCTTGGGGTGGGAATTTTGGACAAAAAATTAAAATGTCAATGTTGCTACTCTCCTTTCTTTAGAAAGCATTGAAACTCCAAATATTACTTCCCATGACATAACCACTTTCCCCACAAACTGATTATCCATCTAGCATAAAATTTGAAAAAGTAGATGATAGGAAGATTTTCATTCTTTAACGACCAGTTTCCTTCATTGAATAACCAGTTAATTCTGCTAAAATGATTTTTTCAAAATATAACAGCTAACATGAAACAGTTAATATAATGCTACAGGTAGAATTTTTCTTCAAACATTAAACTGAAGGTTTATGCTGACCTGGTTGATCAACATAGTTTAAAAACTGGTTGGTTTCCTCTGCTACCCAACAATCATCACCTACATGTAACCAGTAAATTGCTAAACTTCCTTTCTTTTTGACTTGTTCAAACAATATGTGGCTACATTTTAAGTAGTGCCACAACCAAATTAATCACTATCAGTGTGTGGATTGTTGGGTTTCTTTCATGAAGAATTTGCTTGTCCTATATTTTAAAGCAACCTGGATCTCTTAGATCTTTCCCATGAATAAATGTTGTCATAAATTCCAAAAATATTTAGCCATGTATAGTGGATTTACTGGATAAAGTTACAAAGATGTGGGCACAGGAATGGGGGAGGGGTCCCCCCCAAATACTTGGAAAGGGCAAGAAATCTTGAGCATTTTCCTTTAAGTTAAACTTGTTTGATCCTTTACACATACCAGGCTTTGATTTTGCATGTTTTCAAGTTATGTGGCACTCCACATGTCAACTTTCTGTCCACAAGTAATTTTTTTTATTTTTTCATTGAGTTATCATGGCAACAAGACACTAAATGGTGTTGCATTCATAATATAACCACAAAAGATTATTAAATTATACTTGAAAACTATTGTTCACTTTTTCAAAGGAAAACATTTTTACACAATATTGCATTTTTAGGCAACACTTCCAACAATATTTGTTGCTATGGAATTCTCATGTCCACGTGAATTGTATCAGTTTTCAAGTGGCATAAATTATTTACACACTACGGCTCTTCGCGAACGTTCTGGCACTGACTAAAATGTCTTTTTCTGGTTATAAACTTCAGTCTCCTAAGTTACTATATACGAGTTAGCTAACTCATTGCCAAAACAATAAGGATCGAGTTCTGCTCCGGTCAGAAAATTTGTATTATTTCCACAAAAATAATTTAAAAAGTAATAATGTATACTTTCACTCCAGTTTGGACAATACAATAGTCAATATACATCTCGTTCTCGGGAAAAGTTAGCATTGTTTTACATATCAGCCAATCGCTCGACCAACAACTATATCATCCTTACTAATCTATTAGTTTCTAAATAAATATTTTCTTGTAAATATACTTCATAAATCTAATTAATTTGTCTGAATAGTTTCAAAAATTGTGCTCTAGCGTACACTAGTCACCAGTTCGGACCGATTTGAAGGCGAACTTAAATGTAATTGTTATGGTCACTGGCTCATTGCCACCGGCGTTTGTGAAGTGAACGGTAATTTAAAAGTCATTGAAAACAAAAAAATTCTTTACAATACACCCCGTGCTAAGTCACTTAGTTTCCATAAAAATATATTTCATAGCCAACAACTTGAAAAATCCCGGCTATTTTCGGTTATGAGCACAAAATCTCGAACATGCCGGGTAGAAACGGATCATTGTTATTAAAAAGGTCTTCGTCTTTGCAAGAATTCAGCGTAGGTTCACATGCCAATTCCTGCAAAAGTTCGTTAATATCGACGTCCATATCTTCACTTGTAACCGCAGTCGAGTCAGTTAACTCTGAGATACTTTGAAGAAGAGATTCGAAGTCAATGTCTTCATCTTTCCCTGAGTTTTTCTCGATAGAACTCGATCGTCCTTCTGCCGGTTTCAATCTTGATGTGTTTGTGCGAGATACAGGTGTTTGTGGTGCGGAATCTTCGAAATTAGAACTGACCTTTTCTTCCAGAAAATCTCGTACATTTTCGTTGCAATCAACTTTCTTATCTTGACAATTTGTTCTTTTTGTTTCTTTGCAATCTTGACTGGTTTTTCGACGTTTCGGCGAGGGACAATTACACGAATGAAGTCCAAGAATTTCAGCATATAATCTTCGGACCGTGCACTGAAGAACTGCCTCAACACGCATATCGGGGTCACGTTTCCTTTTATTTCTCAACTTTTTACGAATAGCCGAGTCCACAAAGTTTTCCTTTTCGCATTTTTCATCTTCTCTAGTATGGCACATCTCTCCGAGTATTTTACTCTCCAAATATGAGATGCGGAAGTCCTTGAAACTTTCTTCTCACTGCTTGCTACGCAAGCGAACTCTAAGTACGTCGTGACCTTTGCTTCGTAAGTTTATCGCTGACAGTCGATCAACTTTTCGTTTAAAATTTTCACTAGGAGATGCAGGTCTTTCACTTTCACTTGTGACCAACAAAAGCGCACTTCTCAATCGCACAGTTACAACCAAGAGTACAATCCGTCCTGAGGAAAAAAGCCCAATATAATATTTGCCAAAAGCCCAACAGTTGCCAACCCCACACGCAATATTGATGAAAACTTGCGGTGCAAAATATCCAGTTCAAGTATTTTTTCAGCCTTCAGTGAACTCCTTGTACGGGTGTTCGTAAGTAGGTGAAATACAATATAAATAAGAACTAGATTCTGGTAATTCACAGCATAAGAAACAAACACGGAAACCTACCCACTAACAATTCCTCTTGCGTACTTTCGACTGACTGAAGATATTAGTTCATGCTGATTTTATTTGTTTCCGTAAATCTGATTGATGCGTGCTCAGCCAATCAGAATGCGATCTTCAAACTACTTTTTCGCTTTTGACAAGAATACGTCATATCTGTCACGAACGCTGGGAAAATCCCATGAACTTCCGAGAATTATGTTCACGAATGCCAAGATCTACCTTTGATATTTTAGATTTAGAAGGACAGGAAAACGTCACACGCCTTTTAAATTTATAGATGATATTGGGAGACAAATTAAACGCAAAAAAACTGCAGAATGAACAGAAAGACTACTATATACAATGACTTTGTTTTGTCCTGATGCATGTATTGAGATGCAAATACATTTATCGATGTAATGATTTTGTGTATAAACATGAGCGTTAGCGATGCACGCAAAAAACACTCAATACTAAACTATTTAATTTTACAACAAATTTTACAAATTTCCCTGTTTCTTCCTAACTATGACAGAGTTTGATCGCACTAAACTGCTAGTATCCTCAAAAAGGATTAAAGAAAGAAGTCTTGGGACGCACGTAGTTGCAATATACGTGCCTCAGATTGTAGTTTTTAAGCGTGACCTCTCGTGATCCTGTCACGAAAGAGATTGTTTACTACGAACGCTTGCACGTAGAAATGTTAGATCTTCGAGGTTTGACAAGTAAAATCTTGCCAAGTCTCAGTTGTAATGGCTATACAAATTCGGATTTAACCCATTCTCACAGCTCGGAAATCTATATTTCAAAGTAAATTTAAGTGTCAAGACTCAAGTGATAGTTTTTAAATAATCACAAAACCACGAAAGGGGTTTGCGGCTTCGTCTTTGTTTTAAAGCGACACTGAACTTAGTTATTTAACTCAAAATGATCACTTTTTTAAGCATTTAGACCAATATTCCCATGTAAGGCCCATGTCCATGAATTATCGTTATTCCAAACATTGATTTTTATAAATCCAATTTTTTGACATCTGCCGTCTGTATCATGCTGACTTTATATGTAACGATCAATTCGAACCTTCAACATTCACCCCGGCAATCCCCGGGTATTTGACAGGCTATTATGCCTGGGTGCGGGGCATTTGATGTTAAGGAGTCTCCCGAAGGCCGGGAATTTGAACAGGTAGTCTTGACAGTGCCGCTTCTTAGAGCTGCTGATATTAAAGCACTTTAGTTTCGATGTGATGGCACAGAAACTTGGGCAAATTGCACTGCGTTCAGAAATAATTTTCCGCGTATGTACAATGTTTTTGTGAGTGTTTTGTTATTAAATTTTTTTATTACGTAATGTCCACATAGTGAGAAAGAACAGTATGCATGTTGCATTTTTGTTTAACGTTTTGGTGAATTTCAAATTTTGTTTAAAGAACTATCTACTCAGCAGAGAAGAGTGCCGGTAAAATTAAAGGAAGAAATGATTTTCAAACTAAATTTATTTTGTCCCGGGAGTAGGGGTATTTGATCACATGTTTTTCACTTCTGGCGGGGCATTTAAGCAACGTTTTTGATCCGGGGGTGACGAATTTGAACAACCGTCAAATGTCCGGGGTTCCCCGGGGGGCATGTTGAAGTTTCGATTTGATCGCTACAAACAAAAGGGGACACGCAATTCGCGCGAATAACTATTAGTACCAGAATTGGGATCAACTGTATTTGCGTTTTGCTTCTCAAGACGTACTAAAATAAATCTAATCGCACTGCTTTTCTCAAAGTTCGCAGTTGAAAGAAACTAGCTAGAAAAGTGCAAAATCTAAATATTTCCCGAGTCCTTAAGCACTAGAAAATCAATAATTCAGTAGTACAAAATCGAAACCAAAACCCAAAAGTAGCAAGTTTAAAAGTGAAACCGAAAAGTGCAAATCGAAACCGAATTAAAGTTTCAAATTCAAACATCGCAAGCTCCCGCAAGATAGCCGATATATTTCAAATTTTAATCAAAAGTGTTTGATGCTGTACCTGCTGATGGGGTTTGATTGGACTAAAGAGCTATGACGTCATAATGACGTCATCATTTACCTATTTCGTGCTGTTTTGATGTACTTTTACTTTTCTTTTTAAAGTAACCCGATTTCTCAAATGTTCACGGATTAATCATGTTTTATCTCTTATTTCAATCAATTAGCCAAATGTATTTATCTCTACAAAAGATACACAAACACTTTACGAAACTCTTAACACTGAGATTGAGCAGGTATCAAAGTGGCTAACAGCAAATAAGCTTACAATTAACATTAAAAAAGCTAACTATATAATTTTCAAAGCTAGGCAAAATAAACTAACAACGAAAGGCTTTCACATCAAGATTGACAATGAACTCAGACATCTGTTTTCTTTTCTCAACAAATTGCTACCAAATAAATTTCAAAAAATGTTTGAAAAAGTCCAAATTTACATTCTTATCCAACTAAGCGCGCTAATGAGAACAGAGCTCATTATTGCCGAACTAATACAAGAAAATTTACGATAGTCTTCCAAGGACCAAAGCACAAAACTCTGGAATTCACTTCCAGTTGATTTGCGGCTGACTGCATCTTTAAACACTAAGCTAAAAAACCATCTAGTTCATTTGCCAAAACTGCTATGATGTTTCTCTCTTTTTTTACCATACGGCACAGAAACACTTCTGTATTCGTATTTTCGCTACAAGCAAGCCATTCCAAATGTATACTCAAGATTAATACAAATACAAAGGCAGTTTAAAATTATAAGCCCTGTGGTTTTTAGGCTGCCTTGCCATCAGATTTCTTAAATTCACATAATAATTGCTGTCATTCAAATAACTCATTGTACTTAATTTCACATGTATTAACTGTTGTAAACAGTCTCTTTTATAAATGCTGTAAAACTGATGGTGATTCTGGAAATGGGGAAATAACGTAGAATTAGCATCACGGGTAACTAGTTTTCTCCCAAAATTCGGTTACCATGGCAACGGGGCTGTAAACAGTTAAGTTTACCCACATTATAAGATTCCCCAATAAATTTTAGGAAAAGTGAAAGAGTTTCAGCTTCTAATATAAGACCGTTTAGGAGTTATTGCCAAAAAAACCCTTGAAAGAACGTTCATTTCGATGCCTTGACTAACAGACTTGTAACACCATCCATCCGTTCATGACGCAAAATTTGTTTTAAATGCAATTCACTGATAAAACTTACATACACTGGTTTTAGAACTTACTGCTGAACTTTTAGTTTTTTGATTTTTTAAATTCCGTTGAATTTTTAGATAGTTTTATACCAGTGGGGTAGAGCCATAAATGAGTAGGGAACGGACTTGGAGGGAGGGGGGTATTTACATTAATAGAAGGATTGGTATTCAATAGAACACCTGGGTTGGTTAGGGTTTCACCTTGCTGTGTCCTCCCCTGTTGTGCCTTTTTATATAATTTTTAATATCTTATTAACGCATCTGAAAATATATTGAAATTAGTGCGAGTATTTTAGGCCAGCTACCCGATACAATCAGTCGAAATAATAACATCTAAACTAGTGCTGAAAACAAGTCGAGCATATCTGAAAGCCTAACACGCTTTTCTTCCCAATTGTAGACATTATAACATTTTTGCCTTTAGCTGTGATATTTTATGCGACAATCTTGGGTATGCAAGTCTGAGTCTAACTTCAAACAAATATTCCATTTTGCAGTTTTGGTTTTTCGGACCATCTCTCATCTGCGTGCAGAATATCATCCGATAGACCAGGCTCCAAGAAAGGTTTATTTACTAAATAAACAGCTGTCGCCGGTGTGAATTCTAATGCAATGTCGAAAAAGCGACGACCTTACCTGTTCAGGATTTTGTTTTCTTGCATTTCAATTGTGATGGTCACCTGTTAAGTTATGGAAATCGAGTTGCTGTAAGGTGGGCTCCAGTTATCAGTTCCGTTTAGGGGAATGTCAGTTTTCACGCAATCAGAAACAGTACCACTTTATAAAGATCAAGCATGCATCCCATGAACATGCGTGGGTGTCTTCTACTTAGGGGACCGACTCATTAAAACTGTACAGACAACTATAGTGTTGCTGAAATAAAGGCAAATCAGTAACTGATCATCAGCAAGAAAGCCTCCCCCCCCCCAATTTTTTTAAAAAGGCAATATTTCACATGAGATCATAAGCCACACAGAAAAATTTCTCCGCCGTGTTAAACGACAAAGAAGAATCCTCCAACCAGCCCCAAAGAGACGAATTCGATCGAATCGCTCAAACCAAAGAAGTCTCATTGGACTCCCCTGGATGGCCCGGAATTTACTTCCGTTGATCTCTTTACCAAAAACCAAAAAAAAAGCCGTGTATGCAGACATTCAAAGATTGAACTTCGACACTGAAAAAAACCCCAAGTTTTCTAACCTTTCCAAAGAAGAATGGATTGCTCATCAAAATGTTAAAAGCCGAGACGATACTGTAATCAAACCAGCCGACAAAGGCGGTGCCGTAGTTGTTTGGCGCACCGACCTTTACAAAGAAGAAGCCTTCAGACAACTTGCCGACACCAAATTTTATGCCAACATTGACAAAGATCTCACTCTTCTTATTTATCAGAAAATTATCAAAGAAACTGTCAACAAACTTATTTCGGAAGAAAAACTGCCTCGTACAGCTAACAATCTTTTCGTCACCACGCCCAAAACGTCAACATTCTATCTCAAACCTAAAATTCACAAACCCAACAATCCTGGCCGTCCAATCATTTCAGCCTGCAGTTGCACAACAGTTTCTGGACAAAGAAATGGCTCCTTTCATCAAATCACTGTCAACCTACATTAAGGACACAAGCCATGCCCTTCTAAAACAATTCCACTTTCCAGGAAACAAAAAAATTCATTTTCACCATGGACAATAACCTCTTTGTATACTGCAATTCCGAAGGATGAAGGGCTTCTGGCACTAAAGTACTATTTCGATCAACGCACTGTCAAAAAACCATCGACCGACACGTTACTTCGTCTGGCCGAACTTGTTCTCACACTTAACTGCTTGTCATTTTCTGGACAATTTTATAAACAAATTAACAGCATAGCTATGGGAACTAATTATCTTTTTGTTGGTTATGCAGGAGAACAAATTTTCAACCAATTCGAAGGCCCCACGCCACTGCTTCTGAACCATATCCTGCACTAGAGAAGAACTGGACCGATTTATCAATTTTGTAAATTCTTTCCATCCAGCGCTCAAATTCACGTGGGAAATTTCTGACACCTCAGTCAGTTTCTCGACATCAACATTTCTGTTCAAGACAACAGTTTGGCTACAAGACCGCGGATTCACACAGTTACTTGTTGTATTCATCTTCCCATCCGTGCCATGTCAAAGACTCAATTCCGTATTCCCAATTTCTCAGGCTCCACAGGCTTTGCAGCGATGACTCAGATTTTAAATCTAAGTGCGATGAGATGTCCAGTTTCTTTTCAGATTGCGGTTATCCGGACCATGTCATATCCAACGCACTTACAAGAGTCCAAAACGTCAGTAGAGAATCCGCTCTAGAACCATCGGTCCCCAACCATCAGTCCCTAACCATGAAAAACAGATTCCTTTCACACTCACTTTCCACCCCAACAATTTAGCAGTTAGAAATGATGTTCTCAGAAATTTCAAAATTTTACAGTTAGACCTCGAAACGGCACCTATTTTAAATGTAATGAGTCTCGCAAAATGAAAGAACAAAGACTAATTTTCAAACTCGGGACCGTAGCTCCCCACGGAATCAATGAAAGGTTTTTTCGAACATTTTAGTCAATGGGCCGATTCCGAATTACGCTTCAGTTCCTGCAAACAATAACATGATGTCGAGGTCAGGTGCCAAGTTTCCATACATTTGCTGTATTTCTTACTACCTGCCCTCGACTTCAAGTTATTGTTCTCTTGAATAGAAGCGTACGGTAATTCGGAAATGGGCTATTAGATTCTCCTAATTTCTATTTCGATCCGCATATATTAAAAACCACGATCTCTCCATAATTATTCAGTCTGCTCTGACGAAGGGCTAACGCTCGAAACGTCATCTTTCAACCAAACCTAGAAGGCAAAAAATATACCATATCAACTTTTGTTGATCAACGAAACATTTTCAGCTTACTCGCCTACGCAGAAAAATAGTTTTTTTTTCAAAACTAGTTTCCCAGATCATAAGTCGCCAGAACGTGCTTGATATACTGGGTCACCGTGTGTTCAAATCGGCTCGAAAGTGTCCGCGCAGCAGATGATCACCTACAGCATACTATAAGGTACAATTCTATCACCACTACTGTTTAGCATCTGCCTTTATCCCTGCGACACTGTCACCTCGAGTTATTCCTGCTGTTCCCACTTAACTGGACGTGGAACAAGCAAAAAAGCAACTGGAGGAAGACTCCACCAAATGGTGATAGAAAACCAGCTACCGATTAATTCACAGAATACCAAATATCTTCTCAATGCAGAAGGAACTCCCGTCTGATCTGACCCTACAATTTCTCGAGAAAAACCATCAAGCCCGTCTCTTAATTCAGCCGAGGACCTGGGAGAGACAGTAAGCTCCCATACTACATAGGACCGTCACATTGGCAACCCCGTTTTTTTCGATGGCTAAGATGTTCCAAATTAATCATGTCAAGAAATATGTCGATGAAGAATCATTGTCTTTTCTCATTTCAGCACTTGTGATAAACAAGTTGTTGTCAAATACCTCCGCTACGAATTTAACAAACGACAAACAATGCAAAACTTTGCGGGTAGAATAATCACTATACACTGTTTTTTCCCTTTTTTAAATAAACAACAAGATATAAATGGCCAAGATTCGGTGTTCTTAAAACGTTGATAAAGTCAGCCTCAAATTGTTTTATTTTATACGTAAAATAACTGTTCCAGTTGAAACACTGGGTTTTCAAGGACCTAAAACAGAGCTCGAGCCTGATAGTTCTCAACTTGTTCTTAGAATACCGTAAGCATTGAACGCAAGACCATAAGCTCATAGCTTTCAAAGCACTTTTTAATGAGCTTATTTTCGGAATGGGATTATTTCTATTAGGAGTGGGGTTATTTCTATTAGGAGTGGAGTTATTTCTATTAGGAGTGGGGTTATTTCTATTAGGAGTGGAGTTATTTCTATTAGGAGTGG
>JANSTQ010163689.1:0-10628 GCA_026167885.1 Bergia puertoricense
CCCATATATTGACTGTACGGGTATGTGCCGCTGTCTAGGGTATGGTTTTCAAGCCTTTCAGTCAAGAACAGGGTATCTAAATTACGGTGTTTTGATCAAGAACAGGGTGCCAAATGTCCGAGTTAAAGTCAAGAACTCAGCGGCACATCCACACCCTGAAATTTGGGGAGTATCCCCTTCCCCGGGGCAAACTTTTAAATTTGTAAAAATATTTTAACGCTAATCGGCTTACAACTGGGCCCTGGATCGAGAGATTACGGCGTAGCCTGCAAGGCACGATGGTTAAATAATTAAAACAAAATGGCGGTAGATTTGACGGAAGAGGAAATTGTGAAGCTTGAAACTGTACTGCAGGTTAGTTTAAATTTGTTAATGTTTGTTGAATGCAGGTAAACATAAAGACTCTATAGTGAGGCCCATGGGACGATTTTTGTGCAAGAGTCGCAAACGTTACCTGGGAGTCTCCGAATTTCAGAAAATCTAAACTGCCGCGATATAGATAAAGAATAAGATAATATTTTTATCTCCGGAGCGACACTAGATAACGTACCCTTCTGATGTCCACCTCAATCAGATGCGATGATTTTGAACATTTATTGCGTGTTTTGAACAACAGACGCAGTAGTAGTAGTTGTCTGTTTTGGGTAATTGTGAGTGACGAATTTGTCGATTACACCGTATTTCAGTGTTTGTTGGTGTGTTGCTGACCACCCTCGTCTGTATTATTCCATGATCACATGTTGGATGGAGATGGTAAATAGCCAATTAGGGCAATGATATATATATATATATATATATAGCCACCGTGTTGGCTGTAATCATCTCATATCAAACAAGTGTAAGTGGTATAACTGCTTTATTAAAACACCCACAAAATATTGAATTATCAAAAAAGTTGCTAGTACTTAGTAAATTGACAGTGCAGTATGTCACATGGTTGGTCTGCATATGTTCGGGATTGTTCTGTAGGGCCTGTCAACATATTATCAATACATTATAAACATTAGGTACTGGTACACCATAGAATGGGGATTGAGAAACTGGTATGCTTGGCTTTGGAAAAGCAAATAAAATGCATAAAGAAAGGAACAGGTTAGCAAATGCACGTCTGTCACTGATTTGCAGCCAACGTTACTTTGATTGACATTTTTATGACAAATGAGCCTTGAGGACATTGATATCTATATGTACCTTGCACAGGGTGCACCTGAAAACCCAAATTCTCAAAACAATTAGTGGTAGAGAAATAAATGAATACTATATGCTACAAGAATGAAGAGCTTATTACCATAAGAGTTTGTAACATGGAATAAAATTTTGGTGGGCCTGTACTGAGATGGACAGAGCAGAAGACTGAAGGGGGTTTGTAGTCATTCCAAATTACATGTATGTACATTTAGTATATTAAAAGTATTGACACATTGGCTTGGTTGTCATTATGTTTTGAATTAGGAGATGTATGTGACTTGGAAAGTATGCAGTCCTAAAATCTACTTTATTATTCAATCTCTCCATGAAGTACTTTTTGAAAGATTTTTTAGTGACTATTTGTAAAGCAGGGTAACTAGTGATCAAATTATTTGTTCGTCACCAGCTCATTTCAATAACCCAAGCCTGAATGGTGATTGTACATAATAAATTTAAGTTTACAATAATGTGATAGTCTGTATATTTGAAATATGTTGTGATAAAAAAAACCTTATATATAAGTAATAAAAAACTTAAACATAATTACAGCACATAAATTTTGTAGTACAACATTTTGTTAAACTTACAGACTGAGTTATAAAATAAACTTTTTGATAAAAAATTAATAAGACAGATATATTGTCATGTTGAAATGGATTTTTATTTTTTCCAGAGCATTCAGAGAGACATAAACTGTTTGTTAGATGATAATAGAAACACAAGGAAGAGAGCCTTGGAGAAGATAAAGAAAGAAGTGTTGGGGCACAAGCCAGGGTTGTCCAGCCAAGTGCTGCAGAGCATCTTTGAGGAAGTGTTGAAACCACTTTTGAAGCTGTTTTCAGATCCTGTTGAGAAATGCAGGGAGTTGTCTCTTCAGATAACAGCAGAGTAAGCAGAACCAGTAATGGAGATTTGAATGCATAGTATAGCCTAGGACTTCTAAATGTTTCTCTTCATATAAATTGGCTATTTACATGAGTGTTTAAGTAATTCCTTTCACAAAGCGTATTTGATGAACTATAAAACTATATAAAGTGCTGTTCTTGTATATGTTGTTCTTGACTTTTAGCTATAAATCATTTAGGTATCTGAAACCTAACATTGGGTTTAATTGCATATATATTATCATGTAATAAAACTCTCATCTGTCAGAGGTTTGCTTAAGGGCCCATTAACGTATCTTGTTGCTAATGTGCAGGCAGCAAAAAGTGCAAGTTTACTTCCAGTGTTTTCAACTGCATGAGTGCCACAAAGCATGGGAAAATTCCTGCCATATCTTGTTTGTGCATGTGACGTGATGCCTTAGAATCAATTATAATGCTTCAGTGTGAAATGCTGGTGCATGTTCGATTTGTTTCTCTCTTTTGTTTTATTTTATACAAGAGTCCATTATTGTCTACCCATTGAAGGACCAACGTTGAAATGGATAAAAAAATAATAACTGTGTTTCAATTTGTCAAATTTCCTGGATTATTCAAGTTGCTTGAAGTGCAGTCTCCTTCGGAACAGGAATTGTGTCTTTGTGACAATTTGAAGAATTGCTTGATAAGGTTAGATACTAGTTTATCTTATAGTTTAAATACCATAATTTAAACGTGGATTTCATGTCACTTTTGGTTTCACGTTCAAAGAATTTATGCAAATAGTGTTTCCAAGTTTAGTTTATGATTTTTCATTCCTCATTTACATCCTGCTGCAGCTGTGCTGTGCTACAAAGTTACCAAACTAGGAATAAGTTTTCTTGTGAAGAATATTGTACATGCAACTATTTCTTTTTTGAAAAGATTGTAAAATAGTTTTAGAAAATAGAAGCGATAGTACGCACGCTCTGATTCGCTGCAGTTGCATGCTCTAAAACTGGATAGAGCCACAGATTACGCCATGTCACACAAGCATAACTTCCTGCGTACGGCAAGAACAAGCTTTTCAAGGTCAAATAAATCGTTTTTAATTGTCAAATTGCTTGTGTTTTTAGACGATCTATTTTCTAAAAGGAATAAAACAGTATCTGAGCACATGATATGCCTGATCAACTGCTTAGTAACCTGGCTATCTCTAAGCACAGTGCAGACATTTTTGTTTACAGGAATCGTAAGAATCATTTTTCTTGAAACGTACCGTAAATATTGTTTTTGTCAAATGTCAAAAAATTTCACCTTAAGCTAACTTTTGTCTCGTGTCAGAATGCCAATTAAGCATACTTACATTTTTGTGAATTACTTTAAAGAAATGAGTGATACCGCAAGTAACACACAAAACTGGCTCATTTTTTTTGTCTGCATCATGTACATGTAACAATGAGTGTGGCCTAGTGACATCATAAACTGAATTGCATTTGCACTCAAGGGGCACTATCAAAATATTGTCCCATAAAAGCAATCTGAAGCTAAACTAGAGCAAATCAAACTTCCTTAGTGCTCAATGGCCTTAAAAATATGTTAATGGACCCTTAATCTTGTTATTTGTACCTGTATGTTATTCTCAACTTAGGTGCCCCAATATATATTTTTCTAAACTTTCATTTTTTGTTTGTCTGATAGATCTATATTTATCAATTATGGTTTGGTCAAAATGTGATGCTAGATGAGTAGATCTTTATTTGAAAACACTTTTCAAATGTATTTGTTAGTTTTGGTTAATATTAGATGTATTGGCTTCCATAATAATTTAATAACTAACAATCTGCCTTGAAATGAAAAGTAATATCATCGACCAAAAAACATTAGAAAAGCAAGCTTTGCATTTTTCTTTAAAAAAAGACTATGGCTACTGTAGTTAAACAATAAGTTATTTCTGACAGGAGTAACAACTTAATATTTTGTTGACACAGTAAAAGTCTGTGAAACTTTGAATTGTTCATATTTGCCAAGCAATTTTGAGTTGAATTACAATTTAATCGTTAAAACTACTATTAACAATTTTATTATCAATATACTATATATATATATATGGGCTATTACTTCTAAAAATACCAAAGGTATAATTTAATATGTCCTATATAGATCAAAATACAAATAGCTAAACTTTATATGTTTGTGAACATGTTAAAATAAAAAGGCTTGTTGTACATGTGTTTATATATTATACTTGTTAGTCAGGAATGCATTAAAATGCTTAAGTAATGTCATTCATTCTTTTATCAGGTTTTGCAATGGTGTTACCAGTAGCTCAGTATTTCTGCCATACATTGTACCAAGTGTTGTTCAGAGGCTTGGACAACCAGAAATCACTGAACCTTGTGAAGAACTGAGACTTTCCTTAGTTCAGCTGCTGACTGCCATAACTGAATTAACAAAGTCAAAAATAGGACTTTACATTGATGATATAGTGAGAATTCTGCAGCGGACAATTGTGGACCAGTTTCATGAGGTCAAAAAGGTAGCTGAAAGTGATCTTTTCATTTTAAATGTTTAGGCCACATCAATTTTATTTCTTGTTTTACAGACCCTCTGGTCCTCAATATTGACCAGAAAAATCTGTAAAACAAGAAATAAAATTGCTGTGGCCTTATAGGATAATAATTATTATATAAATTAACTTTAATTATTTATTAACATCTTAAATTTATCAACAAAAAAAATAAAATAATGTTACCTTTTCTTGGTAATAAGTACTTTATGAAATTAATAATTGTCAGTTTGCTGATCATTGTCAACTGAGAACAATAGTATAGAAAGATACATGTAAACATTATTGGTGATCATTATAGTGATCATGATTGGGTGTTATTGACAGTCACTGAGAGTGATGTGAGAGAACTGATTTATTAATACCCTGTTCACACACTGTAGACAAAATACATGGAAATTATTTTAAAATTGCCCACTACAACAGTCTATTTAAAAATGATCGTGTATAATTATCAGTTTAGCCCAATTTCTTGTCACTTTTGTTTTAAAAATGAATGTACTGTAATATGTATGCATGACCCAGATTACCAATAATGTGTGTACCCATCAATTGCTACTGTAACAGTTCATTATCAGCAAGAAAGTATCAGTTCTTGAGGATTTTTCATCATTGTACATGTATGTAAGTAGATACAGTAAGACTCAAACTTTTCACATTTAGACATGCATTTACTTGTAGTTGTGTTATATTACATGTTGTTGAACCAGTTGTATATAAGTGTACAGGACAACAGTATTCTAAGAGGGAGTGGATTATGCTTCCTTTGTTATAAATCTTGTCAATGTTGTTGGGCCATTTGAGATCATGTGATTATATAACACTAAGGATTTTATTGGAGCTACCTCTCTCAATTTGTGTTACATAAATTATCGTTGTTTGATGGTCTGAATGCTTTGGAAGAAGCAATACACATCTTTGTATTTCTTTGGGTTATCATGTACATGTACATGTACTTTGTTATAGATCAGTGAAGTTTTAGGTTTGGATGGGGAGTTCCTGAGGATAACCTCTAAGATGATGAGGTCATCCATGTGTGGGCCTTGTGTGCATTTATGATAAAGGTTGTTAACCATTACAGCACAAAAGATAGGGTCCAATTCTGTTCCCTGAGGTATTCCAGCGTTGAGATGTAGCAAGGATGAGTATGTATGTCTTGTTCATCAAAAAATTGACCAAGTACTGTATTTTCTTACTGACAGAATTCACACAGTGATTTTTTAAAAGAGCCACTTGCTCCATCGAGCCACCACTTTTCAGTAGTTACTGACCCGTACTGGCCCTGAGGGTTAAACAGTGCCTTGGGGCCATCGGGCCAGCACTTATGTGGAGCCAGGCTAGCTGCTTTTGATAATACTTGTCTTGATCCTATTGTTCATCCAGGGTTTGTCAGTATTATAGACACAGTAAACTATTTTTCGAAGAAACTGATTAACAAAACTCAACAGTGTTAGATGAAAATAATCAAATTTTTCTTCACAGTTCTCAAGAGAGAAGAGTTCTTGCCAAGAGAATACTGTCATCCATCTACCAAATTCCCTCATTTGACTGTCTCTTGTGTTTCTACATAAATATGATTATTGGTTTTGGAGCCTTTGTGTTTGGAACACTTGGTTGGAGGAGAAAGCAATGTTGTGTTCTGTAGTCTTCAAGAGAAGTTTACCAGTCCTGTTTCCCTTTTTCTTCAGGAGTGCCTTTCTTTAGGGAAAAGTAATGTTTTTAAATAACTAATCCAAAAGGGGCTAAACTATTTTGTTTTTATGATACATACATGATTGTGCAGTCACCCATTGGGGTCTATATACATGTACACTTTAAAATCAGTGTGACTGTTGCACTGTGAAAGGCCTTGCAAGCATTGTAATCACAACTGTTTTTTTTCTTTCTAGGAAAGTTGTCGCTGTACCTGCAGTCTTGCAGCTGTTGCTCCAGAACAATTTTATTATCAGGCAAACTCCCTTGTTAACCCTTTGCTTAGATCAATTTCTCACCAGCATTCAAGAGTAAGAGTAGCTTGTGTGCAGGTAAGTTTAATATACTTCATTGGTTAGCCTGCTAAAAGGTTGGGTCTTTTAGCCACTTGACCAAAGTTAGGCTTTGCCAAACCCAGTGCACTTCTCTGTTGATGGAGCATAATTACATGTATATCAGCTTTCAGCCAGATTCTTTGCAAAAACACAACTAGTCCAAAAGGTTTTAGACTGGTTTCATTTGTTGTGCTTTTGCATTGCAGTTAGGTATAACTGCATTGACATGTTGTGAGACAAGTATTCCAAGAAATCAATTTCTAAACATGTTTGACTATATATAGCATTATAATTTGCATGATCCTATGATCTTTGGACATGCCCCATAGAAAAATGATGCATTTTTAGCAGATCATATTTTTTGTTTTGGTCATAGGCTTTGTTGGCAAGGTACTTTGCCCAATGGCTTACATGTAGCTCCAAAAATTGTGCAATTTTTGATATAAGCACCAAACTTTGCATGATTATAAGTATACACATACTGATTGATTCCTGATATACTGCCAAGCTTGATTTTCATTTTTCAGGTAATTAGTAGCATTTAACATTTTGACTCAAAAAGACTCCCCATGAAGTATTTGGTCAAGTAAAATATATCAGTTTAGAATCCCTGCCTGCCTCCTTTTTGCTTGCTGCCTCCTGTTTTTTGCTATTTACTATTTTTTAATAAAAAATTATGGGTAATTCTTTAAAAAAGTAAAACTTCTTCATCAAAAGCCATGATTCTACTTTAATTACAAATGAATGTGTATAGCAAATCCTATAATCGTAGTGAGGGGGGAAATTTTCAGTATTGTTTTGGTGAGTGACAAATTAATGTGCCCTTACTACATGGCATTCAGTGACCGTTTGTGCTATTATTGTGACAGTGAAGAGCAGTTGACCGACAGCAATGGCTGCTATCCCATTTTTGATAAAGCTGGACACTTATGGCAGTGCCTCTAAGGAGAATAGCTCATGCTAACTGATCATGAGTGTTCCTGCTGAATAAATAAAGCCCTGCCTTGTTTGCTCTAGAATGCACTAGTTATGTGCTATGGCCACATGCACCTGTTGATATCAAGGACACGGCAGAACTGTTAATAGATGTTAGCATGTCTTAAACCAGTATTTGAGTGGTGGAAAACTCATAGCATTGAACACAAGTAATGTATTTTCTTCTATACTAGTGGACCAAACTCATGAGTAGAATCAATTAATTAAAAAAGAAGATAATGGGGATGTTGAAATACTAATAATTATCTTGGCTAGTAGTAACCATGGCAACCATTTTAATAAGCAAGTCAACATACTTAAATTAAACATGTGTACCCACTCATGCTAAATTTGAGGAGGAATGGCAATGCATTTTTAAAACCACAAAGCCCAAACACCCCCCTTAAGCATTGACATTTCTCAAAAATGGCCCTAATGTTTAAGGATTGATATTAAAATAATATAGAAGGAAAGTACATACTTGATCTCATCTAAACCGGCAGTGGAAGCCACTATGAACACAAGTTTTGGGGGGCAAGTTGGAAGTATATCAGTTAAAACTACATTGGTAGCAGGCTCATCATTGGTGTATACAAGTGTTCAACATGTAGAGTGTTTTGGTTGCCATGGCAACAAAAAGTTTAGGATAATTGTCATAAGTGGTAGAATACAGTGTATATTGTAAAAAAGTTGTTATTGCTTAAATGATAGTACATGCTAATAAATGAGCAGACAAAAAGAGAAACTCCATGAATTTGCATAAATTATGGTTTCCATGGAAACAGGTACACTTCCAGCTTGGCACTATGTCTGCAAATGTTTACCTTGGTGATTACTATTTGTATGCCAAATTTCATACTTGTATCAATAAGTGCATAATTTGCCCAAAATATTAAGCTAAGCCACCAGACTAACTCTCCAGTTGCCTGCAAAGAGAAATAATTGTATTCTTACTGAAATGACAGTATGTTTTATAATAATAATAATAAATATAGTAATAATAAAGAATAATAATGTAGGACTATTCCAAAATATTAATGGGTAATAAAATGCCAAAAATAAACTTTCGTACTAGTTAATTATGAACAAATACAGTGTAATGTGCAATAAAATGGCAAAATACACTGACTAGTTAGTACTGTGAACTGTAGGAGAAAAATTAAAGTTAATGCCATTTTATGATACTGTATGCACTGGAAGACTGGTTTGAAAAAAAACTGTTTTTCTGCATTGGCAAGTATTAAAGAGCTATGGATGTGTGTTTTTATCTTCCATTTTCTAAATTTTAATACTTATTAGATAAGAAAATAGTTTTAAAATCTTAGTATAAGCCCACTTGTCTGTCTGCAATTATTTACTTTTTTGATTTTTGATTATTATTATTAATATTATTTTTATTGTACCCTTTTTAATGTGCTGCAATAGTTTCTTCTGGGGTAGGGATTAGCATTAACCAACATGTAGGGCAACGTGTAGGCTGCCAAACCCAGGGTTAAAAATTTAACCCACTATATAATTCTGTCCCACAAGCACAGGATACCAGTAGTGCTAATTCAGATTTAAACCAATGTTTAATTTTAACCCACCTAGCAAGGTAGATTGACTCACATACTTGGCTGATTTATCAATTGAAAGCAATTGAAAAAGCTTGAATAGGCTTAAACACTTTTATTGTAACTTGCCACAGAAAGATCTTGTAAAAAACAAACTTAATTAAAGTCTATCATTAATGTGATATTTTTGTATATGTATAATTAACTGTATTTAAACAAAACGTAGCAAAAGTTACATGACAGGATGCAGATCACATTTTTGAGTTATTGACGGTCAAAAACTTTTCAAGGTTGTCAAGACTGCTTTCTATTTGAAATTTTTATAATGTCCCATGAGTTTTAGCTCTTAGAAGCTTCAGGAAGTAAAAACAAGGTCAAATTGTTTTCAAAACCAGAAGAAGAAGCTAGAAAAACTGAAGATGAAAAGTTGATATAAAAAGACCTTTTTGTGGGAAATTTGCAGCTCTGGAAATTGAACCAGTGATTGTGAGTTCATGAATACACACTAACCATAGGTTAGCTACATTTGGTACATCAATTGAGTTTCAAGAATGCTTTTTAAACCAGGATTGGGCTTGACCCAGGGGTCCTGTGTCTACAGATGTACATGTAGTGGAAGCAGTGAATTGTTATTGCCATTTAAACTTTCCTCTTCCTGCAGACAATAGGTGTGGTAATACAAGGCAGTGATGGCAAGAATGTGGATGATGTTCTCTCACATCTTGCTCAAAGGACATTTGATGACTCTCCAGCTGTTAGAATGGCAATTACAAGAGTTGTAGGAGATTGGTTGCTACACTTGAGGGACAGGTATATCTATGACTACTGTGGTGTTAGTAACATGGACAGTAGTTTACATAGGAGATTGGTTGCTACACTTGAGGGACAGGTATATCTATGACTACTGTAGTGTTGGTAACATGGACAATAGTTTACATAGGAGATTGGTTGCTACACTTGAGGGACAGGTATATCTATGACTACTGTGGTGTTAGTAACATGGACAGTAGTTTACATAGGAGATTGGTTGCTACACTTGAGGGACAGGTATATCTATGACTACTGTAGTGTTGGTAACATGGACAATAGTTTACATAGGAGATTGGTTGCTACACTTGAGGGACAGGTATATCTATGACTACTGTGGTGTTAGTAACATGGACAGTAGTTTACATAGGAGATTGGTTGCTACACTTGAGGGACAGGTATATCTATGACTACTGTCAGTACTTAGTGTTAGTAACATGGACCGTAGTTTACTTATAGAAGATTGGTTGCTACACGTAAGGGACAGGTATATCTACAACTACTGTCAGTAGTGTTAGTAAGATGGACAGCAGTTTACATATAGAAGATTGGTTGCTGCACTTGAGGGACAGTTATATCTACAACTACTGTCAGTAGTGTTAGTAACATGGACAGTAGTTTACATAGGAGATTGGTTGCTACACTTGAGGGACAGGTATATCTACAACTA
>JANSTQ010163700.1:0-10628 GCA_026167885.1 Bergia puertoricense
TCAATTCAGCCACACATTGGAAAACAAGAAAGTTTCTTGAAGAATTTACATTGCAAATTTAAAGCCCTCGCTGAATAAGCAAATTCAGTGCTTTGAATTGTTCCTCTTCCCAAGGGGAATAACTTAAGAATCGCTTTTGTTCCGGCACTAACTGCATTTAAACACTGAAGCCAAATGAACCGCGCAATACCTGATGATGGTCAAGTTGACCGAAAACGTTTGTTTTATGTCTATAAAATTTTTATCCGTATTTTTATACATTCTATAATGGAGAATTCGATTTTAAAATTTTTTATCTTCGTTGGGTTTTTCAAGTACCGACCTAGCTTTATACCAACCACTCAATCGTTCTGTCTACCTCGCTAGTTTAGCCTCAGTGGTTATTCCAGGTAGCCAGCACCTGTCTCATCTCATTTAACTGTCTTCAAATCTGTAAATAATTTGAACTAAAAGGTTAAATAAAGTACTTGTTGTTTGTTGTTTGTCGGCTATGTTAACATCATCTGGTTTAATAGACAAGATGATGTTTTGACCAGCCAAAATCCGAATGAAGGGCAACACCAAACTGGCTTAGTGTTTCTCATATGAAAGAATGAGGAACAACATTACCGAGAAGTGAGGTACTGAAGAATGAAAACAATAAGTTTAGGATTTTTTAACTTTAAACAGTTAATCAGTTAAACAGCAAATCGTACGTTATAAAATTATACCATCAGCTCCAACATACCGTTCTGCAGGATACGACCATTCAAGCAATAAACAATGACAGTTTATGACTTAATTCAACTTTGTTCGTGGAGTCTTTGTTTATTAAAATTTAGAAATCAAGTGTAAACCCTGAAATCAAAGCAGCCAAAGAATTTGAGTTGTTTAGTTAAATTATTCAATTTCCTTCTATCCATTCGAAATTTCCTCACTTCTTTCAATCCGTTAACAAACGTCACACGTGCTATTGTGTGTAAACTCAGAAGCCTGTGAACACAACCATCTGATTCAACAATGGTTTTGAAATAAATCTCAATATGCTTTTCAAAGTTGCATTCATTCCTTATTTCCTCCATATGTCTTCGGACAATGGTTTATATACTGAATTAGCCAAAATGTTTAGGTACAAATAGTGATCTTTGATCAAAATTACCTGGTGTTTCAACATTAGGAAACATGTAGTTCAGTCATGTCTATTAACATCATGAAGTATATAATTCCTGAACTTCACATATATCTGTTTCGACAATAATTTAGAAATACAGAAAACGCATATGCTATTTTTAGTTGGGTCTTTTTGAAGCAACTTGAAGCGAGAATAAGGGCCAGTGCGCACACTAGCTCAGTACCTATTCCAAATAAGATCCACAGCGTCTGCACTGCTTTCCCAGCTGTTGACAAAATGACCTGAGTGCTTCACAAGATGAGTGCAAAACATTGTTTCATCGTGAAATGTGTTCTTTCGTGTACTGGACACAGAAATCAGTGAAACAATAAAACTCTTTCGCCTGATTGGTTAAGGTCGAGGTTAGCTTTATTTACTTTGTTGTTTAATTTCTGAGTCCAGTACACGAAGTAAAAGCCTTCATACGATGTCTTCAGTGTATTGCCCCCTCATGGCATGAGATGTGTTCTAAAACGTCTCATCGCGAAATGTGTTCAAAATATTGTTTTTTCGTGAAGTGCGTTTTAAAAAGGTTTCCTCGTGAGATTTATTCAGTGTATTGCTTTCTCATGGAGATGTGTTCTGAAAAGGTTTCCTAGCAAGACCTGTTCGAAATATCGTTTATTTGTGAGACGTGTTCTTCAAAAAATCCTCGCCAGGCGTTTCAAAATTGTGTTTCCTCGTGAGATGTGTTCTTCAAAAATTCCTCGCGAGGCGTTTCAAAATTGTGTTTCCTCGTTAGATGTGTTTACGGACAATATTTACTCTCCAGATGTGTTCATGGACAATATTTCCTCTGCAGATGTGTCCACGGACAATATTTCCTCTTTAGATGTGTTCATGGACAATATTTCCTCGTCAAATGTGTAAATTTAAAGTTTTACCACACATTTTTGATTTTAAAATTATCTGGCATTAGATCAGATGTAAAAGTGTGTCTCCTGATGGTCACCATTTATTTTTTCAGTGTACATTTTCGATCCAGTTGCATGGAAAGTAATATGTTCCAATTCTGAGGATGTTTTTGTATTCATATTTTTGCTCTTCTAGAATGAGATGTGTTTTTCATAAGTTTCATCGTGGCCAGCATTCATTAAGAGCGGACGTTTTATATTTCACTTTTAATGTTTCCCAATCTCACATGATTGATATTGTTACTCTACTTTCCTGATGCCAGTTTTGACAGGGAGTCTCAGTAGCCTATTTTTTGGACTGCTATTTACACTGGAATTATTAGTTTTTACAGAATTTCACGCACTCTCGCATCCAATCTTGTATTCGCTACGCTCAGCTAACAGCTGTACACGTTTTTTAAAATAAGAACCAAATATTTTTGCCGAGGCTCGATGTTAATAATATTTTTGGTATTTCAGCCTCAAATTGTTTTAAATTTTGTTCTTATTTCTACAATGTTGTACCGAAGATGCCTCTTCAACTGACTCAAGTGTCAGTTTGCCAATTCCAATCTGTTTGGACGTTTCAAATACGCGTTCATTGATCGGCGAACAGAATTAATACTGTACATTTAGATGAACAAAACACAAAATGTGGAGTTGCTTATTTTTAGCAATCAGTTTTACATGGTTAAACATTGATGTATGAAAATAAATCGTACGAAGACATCAAAACTTTCCGTATTATTACTGCCGGATTCGGGTTAAGAAACGAATTTTAACATTTTGTCTTGAAAAATTGTCTGTTGCTCAAAGTCTTCCCAGCCTCAGATTGTTCTTTTAAGAACAATTTAAAAATTATTTATAAATTTTGGGTGATTTGAGCCTCGTTGTTCTTATAAAGTTGTTCTTATAAAAAAAGCGTGTAGTTGTACTGTTGCCACCCATGACAGAACTGCAGTGTCTATTAAGTGTTGTTCCCACCAGGTGATCGTACATTCAACAAAGAAGTTGCTTTTTAATCCATCTACAACTTTAGCTGATAAATGTATATAAACATAATGAGTTTTGATAGTACTTAGAACTGTTTTAAAACCAACGACTGTAGTTCAAAATGGCGGACATTTTGAAACCATTTTACACGCGCGCGGCTTTCTGGGATGGTGCCATATGATCAATTCAGTCAGGCGTTCCTAGCACGCAAGGGCCGATCATCTGGCAGCCGATATGATTTTTGTGTTGGGTCGTGTTATTTTACAGCTTAGCTCCCTTGTAGTTCTGATCTTATCTCTTTAGGTTTGGGCACTTCGGTCTCCGGTTTGGATACTTGGAGTTGTATTCATTTAAATTTACATACTTTTCATAGACATTTCCCGGTGGGGACAGAAGCGCTAGTTGGTCAACAGTTACCAGAGGGCGGTCTAATTATAAGTACTATAAATATTCATTCTTTATTTCCTCCATTTGTTGCCGGATAATGGTTTAAGTACTGAATTAGCCATAATATGTAGGCACAATTGATCAAAGTTAACAGGTGTTTCAGCATCAGGAAACGTATAGTTCAGTCATCATCTTTGTTCATTTTCAGATAACCTCATGATGGCAGAGCTCAACGAAAGTACGTGGTTCTTAAATGTTACAAATAAAACAGGAAATGCTACTGTAATTGGTACACGTTCAACGCTACTGCTTTTGTCACTGATTGGAAATTTACTCATTGTTGCTGCATTCTACAGAAACAAAACACTCAGAACACCCGTGCACTATTTCATAGCGAACATCGCCGTTTCTGATTTACTTATCCCAGTGGTTGTTTTGCCAGCGACGATAAATGCAGCTTATCATGATGATGAATACTTCTGGTCGGTTGGAGGGGTACTGGGCAATGTTCTGTGCAGACTTGTAAGGCTCACTTGGGATGTGTCAGTTATTGTCTCCATACTTAGCATGGTTTCCATTGCAGTTGACAGGTTCCACGCCATTTTGTTCGCTATGAAGCCACCCTTAATCTCTCGAAAGACATGTTACCTAATAATTATTATAATATGGGTCGTTTCTATAGTATTTCGAGGACACTACTTCTATGCACAAAAACTTATCGCAAAAGGCAATAAAATGTATTGTAGATTTCAGTGGCGGCCAGTTGTTTACACAGAGATAGCTGAAAAGATAAACTGGTTGTCAATGTTGACTTTGACCACCGTATCTGCTGTCGTGTTAACCTTGCTGTATTCTAGTATTATAATATCTCTGTATCGAACGAAAAACAGTGGCCAGATGGCAGCTGAATTTGTTAGGAGGCGCGCTGAAGAAAATCGAAAAGTTACTTTCATGCTTGTAGTGGTAGTGGTAATGTTTTATGCAGTATGGATTCCGTATCATGTGGTATTTTTCATCCTATACTTTAAGCCCAACATCATCTTACATGTACCTCACTTACTGGTCTGGTTAGCAAAAGGACTGCCCATGCTCTACCCTGTTTTTAATCCCTTGATTTATTACATATTTAACGAGAAGTATCGCCAAGGTTTCAAAGAACTGCTTTGCTATCGATGGTGCTGTAAAAACAAGAGTAATGGATGTCTCCCTGTGTTGGTTACACCAATGGCAGAGAACCACATTTCCAACTCAGGGCAGGTAAACGATGCCATTGAAATTCAGGAACAACGTTAGTGTCACTTCAGATAAAAACAATGATCCAAACTTGGGACAGATAAACGATGGACATTGTGAGCATTGAACTATTGAATATCAGGAACAATTTTATTGTCACTCAGAGTGAGAACAATGATTCAAACTCAGGACAAGTAAACGATGCTACTGAGAACATGTCAGTGTCACTACGGTGAGAGTAATGACCCAAACTTGGGATGAGGAAACGATGTAAGAGTTACCTCACGCAGAAAAAAGTATTACAAACTCAGTGTTGATGTTGAACAAGTTGCAAAAGAAACATCACCGTTAATTCTCTAGTTAAAGTTTTTGCTTGGGTCACGGAAAATGTTATGTTAACAAAATTAAAAAAGCACAAAAATAAAATCGCTATATGTAAATTGAAGTGAATCGATCTTGCTTTATTTAGTTTTAAAATGACTACTTTTGTCGTGTGCACAGAGTGAATAGGTACGTAATTCAGTTGACTTATCTGTAACACCTATTAATTATTCCATTTGCCACAAAATCAATGATAAATTTTGAAGTAAGGATTCGAGAATAATCACTCAATGACAAAATTGAACACGACGGACTGGCTCCGGAAAATTGCAAACAAAACAGGAAAAAGTAGCTGAAATTAACATTGATTGCTTGGTTCTATTTTTCTGACCTATTATTCAAATGTGGTAGAAAAGACTGAAAGACTTTTACAGTGTACTGGAGTAGCTTTTGTCACGACAATTAAACAAAATTCGTCCCAGCCTTGATTATAAGACGCTAGTTGGCCCGTCTTTACCAGTACAGGTTAATAGCAGTTAAGGAAATGAAGTATTTTATTTGTCAAACACAACAGGGTTCCTTGATATTAATATTCCTCAGTTATTTCCCATCTTGTTTCTTAAGGTAACAAGACGAAAGGGTTCAGAATTTTAGCAATAACATTACAAAACTAAAGTAAATGGACTTTTTATGTTTCTGTAATTAAGAAGCGAAGCACATTTCAGTTTTTCATGAATCCTTAAAAAGAAAACCAAATTGCTCCGAGAATGTTATTATTTATCCAAAGAACAGAAATGAAGTTAAAGTACTGATTCCAAATTTAAAGAAATTTGTAACTATTCACGAAATTCAGCTGCTAATATATACATCTTCAGTTTATATCTTTATTTGCCACAATTTGATTTCTATTTCTTGCCAAAAGAAGTTAAACTTAAGAACAAAAGCAACTGAACTTTAAATCATACCAGCCATAGTCTAGACAGTACTGTCTTACCAGCTCAACATGAAAAACAAAACAATGTTTGTCTTTCGGATGTTATGACTGGACAAGGCAGCAGTAAGCTGGCAACATTTCCCACCCAGTCGGTTTTAGGTTTACAGCACGAGGCGTGGGCCTGGGAACCATTTCTAGATATTTCAAAATAAGATGCCAGCGATTTTATTGATATTGAAAACACTTTGAAATCAAGGGATAAAAGGAAGAAATATTCAATAAATTGAGGGCATCATTATTAACAGTGAGCTGATAACGTTATTTTGTTGTCTCTCGATTTGCTGCGTTTACTCGGCGATAATTTAGCGATTACTCAAACTAGTGCTTGTTGTCAAATTCCACGTTTCCCAGTGCTCATGCGCGCGCGCGCACACACACACACACACACGAATACACACCCTAACGCGTGATTTTCTTCAACAGACATTTCAGTATAGCTTTGGGGTGCCCCCATTCTTCGCAAAACATGCTCCATATTTTCTACATTTTTTAAGATATGTTTTTCCTTTTTCAATTAAATTACATGTTCTTTCAAAAGCTTCCCATTCGCACACTCTCAGTTGAGTCAATGCCTTCAAAGCGTCAACAATCCAATTCTGTTTTTATGAAATCATTGTTGTCCGAACAATATTTTGCTCGAGAAACGTCAACAAAAAACATTTCACAATGTTGTTACCAGGCTGTTTGCCACAAACAAAACCCAAACCTTATTTCTGTGCATACTGAAACTGGGATAAATTAAACTACTGGATATACGCGGTTTTCTTTCTATTTTATGAATATATTATTTTTCTTGTAGTAGTTTTCACACCTAAAAACTTAGTCACATGATTTGATGTCGATGATATCGAAGAGCTTTCTGTATTTTGTTTCCAGGATCTTGAACTAAGTAAAGAGAACACTGCCTCAAGGCTTATACACAAGCGCTTCACAAAAGGAACTAGTGCGAATTTAGGGGTCCTTCGCTGTCCCTCCCTAGCCAGTGCGCTTGGCTAAAACTTGTGGGTAGCTGCCCCCACGATCCACCAGGGAATGTAGAGAAAGTCCGGGATCCATCCAGCCAAGCTCGAGTTTACCCGCCGGGCCCAGAACTTCACTTGTCGGAAGGACAGCGGTAGGGCTCCTGTACGAACGATAAAAAAATTTATGTTGGAGAAAATCCGATTACCTAGTTTAGTTTTTGATAATTGTTGAACGAAGTGTAAATCTTAACCCATTTTAATTGTTTACAGTCATCAGAAGTGACATGAGAGCCATACTCCAAAAACGTTTGTCGTAGTTTTCAACATTGTGGGGTAGACAAAACTTCAAAACTTGTTTGAACATTATGAAGACAGCGACAAGTCGTCGGGTCTCTCTCATTCAAAAACCATTTTCCGTGTAAAACTTTATTTTCGCGGGAGTTTATTTTTGCAATTTTTGCGGGTTTTTGGACAATTCGCAAAAAAACGTTCCCGCAAAAAAAATTTCCGAAAAAATATACTATTAAAAACAAAACCCCAAATTTCCACTTTTATTTAATGCTGAACCATAGCCTCTCACAAGCTGCTTTGGAATACTACGAGTGATAAACTATTCCTTTCTAAAACCAGAGCGATAATGTTCCAATTAAAATTTTATTCAGAAACATAAGTTTAGATATCACCAATTCATGGACAAAAACCGAATACGAAATGTTAAATATATAATAATGTTATAATAAATATAAAATAATAATAGTGTGTGCGATGTTAGCTCAGATGATAAGATCTCAGGCTGCTAACTTGAAGGTCCTGGGTTCAATTCATTAGGTTGAATATTTATTCTTTCGCCACACCGTTCTTGAACGGGGACGTTAAGCCGTTGGTCCCCCAGGTGGATGAAAAGCCACTGTGGAAATGCCATCTGGGTAACGCCATTATTATTATTATTGTTATTATTATTACTATTATTATTATTATATAATAATAATAAACTGGATATTTAATGAGGAATGTACCAGTCACTAGGGTGTGATTCTTGGTAGCCTGCGAGCAGGCTCATTTGCGCGAGAATTTGGGAAAAATAGAGAAAAAAGGAGAGGGGGAGGGGGAGTGGGCTAGTTTCTTGGGTATTTTCGGCCAAAAATCATATATGTGATGATATTAACTATAAAATGTTTACCTCCAACGTCCTTGAACCCATACTCTCTCGCCAGTTCAGCGACAACCAGCACCTTGCCAGTCTTTTTCATGATACTGGTGTCTAAAACGTGAAAGTCGAGTACAATCAAGCTCTCAGTAATCAACACTCCCTTAAGGTCGTGCGAAATTTAACAGCATATGTATGTACTGTTTAAAAAAAAGACTGACCTGTGAAATGCGCAATAACCAGATTTAATCTAATTCATAAAAATTACTTAGTTTCATGTTTCCCGGTTTGTAGGTCGTTAGCTTTTGGCCAATGTTCAAGGGAAAAAAGCAGTTATCTGGCTTGTCATTGATTTTCAAAGGATATTTTGTGTTTATATCAATGTTCGAGGGGAAAATACCCTGGGTGCCAGAGGTACGGCTCGCTGTCACACCTGGAAAAACACTGCAAGGGTTGGAGATACCAGAGGGAGAAAGATCACCCGAAATAATTACTGTACTGCATATATAAGACTTGTTACAACACATTGGTAGATCTTTTTGGGGAAGGGGAGAGGGCTTAAATCGTTGGATTTTTACGCCGATAAAATTTTGAGGGCAACTTTCGTATTCGGGGGAGGAGTAATTTTTTTAAATAGATGTGCATTTACTGATACACATACGTAATATATTTATTCATACAAAACTGATTTAATGAAACACTCGTGCTCACACAAAAGCGAAATTCCATGTGAACATTGACAAACGGAGTGCATAAATAGCTATATATGCATAAGTTAATGTAAATATATGTATAAGTCTTTGGAAGGGTACTGATTCCACCTATAAAGAACTCATAAACTATAAAAAACCAATCTCACCTGCGGCTAGCCATGCTATGGCTTTTCCAGTGAATGTCACATCTTCACTGTTTGCAAAGATCTTGTTAATCCGTGATTTCTACGAATAAACCAGAGATAATTTACTATTAAATGGCAAAATAATGAGTAAAAATTGTGTTGAATTCCAGTCCCTTATGCACAAGAGCTTACGAAGACCTTTTAAAAAATCAGCTTTCCATCACAAACAATGAAGTTGAACTTCTGATTTGCATAAATTTGATGGAGTAAACTAACAGAACAGAAGAAGCTTTGAACACATATCTGCTTTTTACCCTTATTTTCATCAATCACACGACTTAAAAGACAAGGGTTAAGACACATAAACCTTCCCTTTTCTGTTAACAAGAGTTCTGGGAAAAACCAAGGAAGTCTTAAATCTTGAACCAGGTATCAAAACCCATGAATGCGCTGACTTTCTCTTTTAAATTCCGTACGAATTTCAAACCTTCCATATGCATAGCTCGATATAACCGATGATTGCTCATGTCTAGGACAAGAAAACATCGGCCGTATGTATTTAAAAATAATAATTAAAAATATGTTTGATTTTGGCCTCATTCTGGTTGGGCAATGACGGTTGTTTCGAGCCCTTATGATATCAAATTGTTGTATGGGTATTTTATAGATTTCTAAATGAATTGTTGTAGTTAAAAGAATTTGTTATACTTTTAAGAAATGATGTAATAGCCTCTTTGACTGTTACTGCATGTGGAAATTCATATGATCTGGCTTGTAAAGTAATCAAATAAAGTTTTCACTATCATTATAAATTACTTAAACTAATTATCATTATTACTTAAACTAATTATTATTGGTAAAGTAGCCCTTATTTAACGTCGGTAGTTCCGTCAGCTCCTAGAGCTGGTATCAATGGAGGCCAACTGTGCGCACTTTACCCCCCTCCCTCTGTCAGTGCTCCGCACGGATCAGAGGAAAGTCGAAGCGGACGTTGGAGTTACCGAGAATCGAACTGGGGGCCTCAACCAGCTGAGCTAGGTCTGCTTCTCGCTTATTATTATTAATATTGTTGTTGTTGTTGTTATTCTAAAATACACATAACAACGCAATAAATGGCGCATATAAAACAAACCTTTTCAACGTCTTCCGTCTCTTGTTCCAACTTCTCAATCGTTTCAGTCTTGACTGCACCAGGCCACAGAGAGATTGCCGCTACATTGTGTTTTTTCAACTCTATCCCCATGTCCTGCATCATACGGTCGTTCTAAACAAAGAAATTCACTGCCATAAACGAAAAAATTCAAACTATAGAATCGGTGCCATTCTGTACTTTTTGAAACAGATATTAGTAGAACATAACAGGGCATCCTAAAGTAAAAACCCAGCAGAAATCTATTAAACAACTTACTGCTGCCTTTCCAACACCGTACGCCACATTAAAGATGTAGGTCAGCCCTCCTGGTGAGGAAATATTGATGATGAGGCCCTGTTTGGCCGGTACCATGATCTGTGCAGCGTAGTATGCCGCTATGTAGTTTGACCTGATTCAAAACAGGAAACGATTATCATACATAGATCTGTGTTTACAGTATTACAAAAGATGCATTCTGCTGGATTGGTCATTCATCTATATACACAGTATTACAAAAGATGCATTCTGCTAGGTTAGTCATTCATCTATATACACAGTATTACAAAAGATGCATTCTG
>JANSTQ010163711.1:0-10627 GCA_026167885.1 Bergia puertoricense
TGTTGCGAGTTATTATCAAAAAGTTTGATAACTGGTTTATAATTTATCTTTTTCTGATGTGGACGGAATATGACAAAGTTGGACCTTTTGATATTTAATGTTAGTTTGTTGGCTATTAGCCAATCAGATATCTTAACAAGCTCTCTATTCAATGTAATTTCTAAGCTTCTCAGATCCTTGTCTGCGTGCAATAAATTTGTATCATCAGCAAATAAAAAGAACTGTAAAATATTAGAACATTTGCAGATGTCATTAATATAAATCAGAAAAAGAAGTGGTCCGAGGACGGATCCTTGAGGTACCCCACATAAAGTTTCCTGTTTTCCCGATACACTCTTTCTTTTTTATAAGAATGTATTTTATAAGAATATCGAGGCTGAAATTTGCGAAATTTTAAGAATATTTTAAGAATAAACCTGAGGCTAAAATTGTGAAAAGAATATAAAGTTTTAAAGCCAAAAGGGCCAAGTGTCGTCTGACGTGACATCTTGACCTAACCGACTGCAACGAACAGCGATGGAGCACGTGCACAATGTAACGCGATACAGATCTAGACACCAAACACTTGTAATTGATACCCCAATACATCCTTAAACGGAAATGTCATAAGCTATAATTAAGAATATTACAAGAATATTTTCAGCCTAAAATCGGCAGAAAAATAGGAATATTCAGCCTGGGCCGGAAAAACAATATTCTTATAAAAAAGAAAGAGTGTAATGCGATTTTTGCGAGTTTTTGACAATTCGCAAAAAATAGAGTTCCCGCAAAAAAGTTCCTGCAAAAAAATTTCCGTAAAAATAAACTCCATAAAAGTACACTCTCATAGTCTTATTAAACTTATTATTATGTTTTAAAATATTCCTCGCCCATAGTTACTTAAAGTGAAAAACAAGCAGCAACCCTAATTGTCCTGTATAGAGCAAAACTCGACGAATTTACATACGTGTACGCGTATGATAATTAGCGTTTCGTCCCCACGAAAGATGGACAAATTTATAAAATTTGGTCATTTTCTCTTATTTCCTGTGACATAAATTTCCATCAAATCGCAAAAAAAGTTACCGTCAGAAAATTTAGGTTGTCCGAAATCCCAATTGTTTTTTCCCGCCAGACACAAAAATTTGCCCAATCGCAAAAGGAAAAAAGTTCCCGCAAAATTTATGTCCTACACAGTATTATTCCGGTCTTTCTTGCAACGAAGGCCAGATTGGTCTGTGGGGAGGTTAGAAAACAATACAAAAATATAAATATTATCTTGTGTGACGCTTCGCCACCTGTTGGCTCCTGAAGGAGTCTTGGAATAACACAGCATGTGCAACGTCACAACATCGGCCTTCCTCTCGCTGCGTTGTTTCTAGTTGTATTAATTTTCCGGCGCTGTACCATGCCAGTCGAAACAGTTCAAACCAACGAAAGAACAGCTTATTGAAGAATGAGGGCAGCACAGAAAAACAAAAGGAGCACTCAACCTTGAAACATAGTGCGTCACTTCCATATATTCTGCAAGCTATTATATATGCATATATCTGTCATAGGGAGTTGGGTTGCAGTTGTTCAGTTGTATCATTCGCGTTTATGTCATGTACGAAGTAGAGGTTATGATCTTGTGAGCAAATAGTAGAGGTAAGGGATATTTGTTTTCTTTTGTATTCTCTTGATGGCACAGATTATAAACAGGCTTAATGGAACTACACATATTTCAACTGCTTCGATCCGAATTAGTTTCTTTATCAGTCTGTTCAAAAGTACCGATCAATTATATTCACATTCGCTGGTTTATCGGACTGGCATTTGCTCAGATTCTCCGATTGGTCTGGTTATTTCTTAAATATTTTCTGCAATCTCAATAGAAAAAGAAAGATTATGTATTCTTCTCACAGTATTATCGACGCGTTTGACCAAGCTCACTCAGATTTTATGCAAGTGACAATGCGAGCGTAAGAAATTGAATGTTTATTTCAGAAACACAATACGACCACCGTGTACAACCTGTGAATCATCATTTAAAATTTTCGCAGAAAAAGAACGAAGGTCGGTAGAGAACGGCCAAGTTCCTCTTTGTTATTGCCTTTTAGTTTTTTAAAAACGCAGTTTGGTTTTGGACATGCCTTTTCTTGTCGCCATCTACATTATCTGTAGGGCTGCCACAAGGCTCGTCTCTCATCGTTTTGAAAGATAATACAAGGTATAATATTACATATTCAAGTTGTGCTCTGCTTTCGTGACATTCACAAGCTTTTTTAAAAAATCACAAATACGATCGATCAAAAGATAAATCTAGCAATAGAGCTGGTCACTCTCCAACGATGGCCTGGAAATTTGGGCTTGTTAAGGTTGTTGGTTTCGGATTTACCAGGATTTTGTTTGTTCCCATCGATCGATCGCCATTGTGAAGACGCAGACGAAAAATCCGTCGACAATTGTTTGGATATCACATTTAGTCATTAGTCGAAATTCAGAAAACCGTACTTATTGTTTGTCGCGTTTACACTTGGTTCATCTGCTTTGAATTGATTATAGCTCTGGCTAAAGCAAAAAAAAATCGCCGAAGGAAACACCTGATCGAGGAGCGATATTTGGACATTCTGTGATGTTGGCTACACGAATCCTTGACGAAGTCGAAAAGCTGCATTTTAAAAATCTGAATTTTAACAATCCATATATCAACAAAGATTTGGAGAGTAATACTTATTTACATATTTGAGAACTTCAGAATTTTAGAAATTTAACACAACAAATTGTTTTTCGTGACTGGGAAGGTTTTGAAATGAACCCACACTGCTAATGCCTTTGCCTTTGGCGAAATGAGATATAAAGGCAATTAGCCAATATATTTTGCCCCGATGCCCGTGATATCGGTCGCAACATAAATGAGAGACGCACCATTCCGTTTGGAATTTGTTAAACGTATTTTTCATAAGAGCAAACTTTATAATAACTCTGAGCCTCAGGATCTTCCAGATTATAGAACAAGTTACGAACAAACTGGGGCTTAAGGTCTGTTTTAGATCTATAATTTGAATATTTTTAAATAGAACTGTTAATTTATGTATGTGTAAAAAATAAAGACAATTAAGAACAATTTGAGACTAAACTTGACATAAATTAAAAATTTCATATAGAAAAGTGTGTCAATTCAAAAACAGAAAATGATAATTTCCCGGCCGATTCCTAAATATTAGTTATTCACGACAATTTGTCAACTTCAAACTTTATTTTAATATACATGTATGACTGAGTTGATTTTTATTTCTCCAGGCGGGCCACATGAAACGTCGTGCGGTAAAATATTCTTCGTATCGTACACATTTTAAATGACGCGATTGACTAAAATGAGAATAAAAAACAGTCAACTGTGCATGAGAAAACTTTTTAACAACCTTTCATGCAAGTCCTGCGAAGTCGTTCTCCGACCGTTTTGGTTTGAAATAGGATATAGAAGTTAATTTTTGGACGAAACTGTGGGAATGTGCTGTAGAACCTTCGCGACCCTGAAAACAGGATTAATTTATAATTGAGTATGAAATTAGATCGACAAATGCGCATAATTTAGTCTGAAAATGGGTAAGCTTTCACGATACTCGCCAAAACTGCAAACTGATAAGGAATATCCCCATAGTAGCCATACAATCCCTTTTCCAGCAGCTTCCCCGGCTTTGGGGTCTTAATGTCAAGAGATTCTAACGATAGTCTACCGTTTATACCGAAACCAAGGACCGACTATGAAGTAACGTGCATCTCATGCTGCATGCAGTGAATACACACATTTTTTTTAATAAGAACCAGATATTTTTGCCGAGGCTTATTCAGTCATTGTTCTTACGTTTTGCCTTTGGGGCTTTTCAGCCTCAAATTGTTCTTAATTAAGCTGGGGACACACTAGGCGATTTTATACGCCGATCGCAGCGAACTTGATCGCCTGCGAAATTCGCAAGCAAATTTCGTCAGTGGCGTACATATGGGGACACGTGATGATTTTGTCATTGAGATTCCCACACTTGTTCGTTCCCTGGGCATTCGCGCAAGGGATTCACATGCTAGATATTAGAGAGATTTAGCTTCGCGTGTACGGCGAACGGCAAACAGCAGAAATGATCACGTGACCGTGATTTCCCCTCATTTGCCGTTTATTGTTTGCTTTTTCTAAGTGAAGGTAAGTGGTTCCGTGTTAGCCTTAAACATGAGAATTAATTTGCACTACTTATCATTTATGTTGAGGAAATGTATACGGGAATCTGACGTTTGCCGTTTGCCGTAAACGCGATGCTAAATCTCTCTATTGGCGATTTTATACGCCAGTCGCTACGATCAGCGAAATTCACCATCGCAGTAGGTGGCACATTAGGCGATTTTCGCCAATTGCTGCGATCGGCGTATAAAATCGCCAAGTGTGTCCCCAGCTTAAACTTTTTCTTGTTTTGATAATCAGCAACGCTGTAGTCTTGTACCGAAAACGCCTCTTCAACTCGAGTGTCAGTCTGTTTGGACGTTGAAAATACGCGTTCATTGATCGGTAGAAAGATTTTTAAAATTACAATACTGTAGTAAAATACTGTGCAACGGGTGGAGTTACTTATTTTTTAGCAATCAGTTGTACATGGTTAAACATTTATGTATAAAAACAAATGTTGCGAGGACATTAAACTTTGGTATATTATTAAATAACGAATTTTAATATTTCGTCTTGAAACATAGTCGGTGGTTCCGAGTTTTCCTGGCCTCAGATTGTCAGTCTTAAATTGTTTATAAACTTTGGGCGATTTGAACCTCATTGTTTTTGTAAAGTTGTTCTTTTAAAAAAAAGCGTGTAAAATCTTCCACTTGACCGTTGCGCATCAAGCGCGGTAAACAATTTTTAAAAGTAAAATTGTCTGTCTGTTTGTTTGCCTCCTTCAACCTTGTTTTTAAGTTCCCGTACACACGTATCTGGATATTTTTGAAAACGGAGAATTTTTTATCCGTTTTAGCCGTCCGTCCGCACGTAAACGTAGTTTTCGAGCACCGAAAACGGAGGTTTTGGTAAACGCTCTCCAAAGTGGATTTTTTTAATCTTTTCGTGTACGGAGGTTTTCGAATACAGTGACGCCAAAGGGCTCATATTAGTAGCAAGGGTCGCTATCGTATTTCTGTCGTTTTAACGTTTTCGTGTGGACGGGCAAAACCATTTGAATACGCTGAGTATGGACGTGTGGTTTTTGAAAACGGGGAAAAATCTCCGTTTTCAAAAATATTGCCTAAGAGTACCTGTATTGTGTTATTCGGCAGCCCAAAGTATTTTAATGTTTATATCAGTAATATAGGAATTCGTGACCTTTTTGAAGTTGTGTCTTTAACATCTTATCGGGATTGTAAATTACTTTGACTTAGAGTTATAGAATTTTGAGGTTCATAACTTTTTTTTAATGTAATACGGAAATGCGAGGCCGAAAACTGATGCCAAAGTTTAAGAACATACTTAAGACAGAGACTAAGTATATAAGGAACGTTCGTTCTCTTTCAAGTTTTGAAAATGGAATAGAAAAACCGCTTATGAATATTGTGAGAGAGCAGTGCAAAATTACATTTGATTTTGGATAAATGGCGATAGCAATGGATATATTTATGAACTGAGTTAGATATTTCATTATTTGATGTTGGGAACAACAGTTGAATGTATTTATAATTAATCATATACAGACAGAAATCCAAGAAGTGCTGATCAAAAACATTTTAAGAACGTTTGAAGTTGAGATTCTGAAAAAAGACGTGATAAAAAAGAAGAAAACGAAAGGAGTGCATCCCCCCGGCTACTGGCCCTAGCTGGTCACGAAAGTCAACCAACTTGTAGAAACTGGAATACTTCGGCATTGCAGCAATGTGAGGTAGATTGCATTGAATTAAGCAGCAACTTTGTAATTTTGTCCGTCGTGTGTATATACAAACAAGCCCGTAGTTTCTTCAGTAGATTTTTGTCAAACCTACTGTGCCATATACAAACTTGCTCCTGGCTCATCATTTCTGTGACGTCATATGCAAACCAGTGCATGACCGTGACGTAACTGGGGTATTGAATGATTTTCAGTATCAGTTTGTTGGTCACGTGCAGATCGGAAGTTTGACGAGAGAGCCGAAGCAGTTGCGTTCAAGCTGATGGCAATGCGACGTTCGGGATTTTATACACAAGTCAGAATATCTTCTTTTATCTTTAGTATACTGTTAGACACCACTTGAATTGCTATCTGTTCAATAACGGAGACTGAGGTAAGGTTCGCGTTCAGTTTATGGCGTCGCTTTATTCGAAATCACATCACTATATAAATCACCATAAGATTGAATTCTAAATAACTAAACCCAAATATCTTGTGCGGATAGACTACGACTTTGACATTCTGCGATTCAATCGATCGTATTGGCTGAAAAACAAACCGTTTTATTTATTGGGGATGGTTTTTTCATCGATTTTGTTTTCTCGGGAGTGAGCTGCTTGGAAAATAACAATGTTGTTTTCTTTTGAAACGATACGGAAACTGAACCATATATCATGTACAACTAGTTAGCAATTAAAATTTATTAACATCTTGGATAAGAATTTACCTGTCTTTCAGATATTTTCGTGCAACTATATCATAAACGTCCTTCTTTATTCCGTATTCCGAATTTTCTCGAGTTAATTTTAACTCTAATTAATTTTGCTTGTGTGTACTGCCATTTTCAAAACCTGGAAAGTTTATTAAATTTGGAAACGTTACATTGATATTTAAAACTGTTTCGAAACTGTTGATCAGTTGCAATTCAAGACCTGAGTTGATATTTGACTTGTTCTTGACATGCGTTTGATTGAGACCGAAATTTGGCAACTGAGCTGAGGCTCTCTGTAAACTTCAACTTCAAGGAATGTTCACTAAACACTAACTTCATGTTTTGCTGGAAAAATTGGCCGTTTTTATAGGGGAGATGAAATTTCGGCAAATTTGGCCTCAAACGGTTCTTAAATTGTTCTTATTCCCTGCATAAAATAGCCGTTCTAGTTGATAACTTCGGTTTTTACAAATCAGAAACCGATATTGAGCCCAGACTTGTTCTTAAATTTGGGCAAATTTGAGCCTCAGTGCACTTTTATATCAAGTTTTTTTTTATAAGAAAATAGTGTGTATTTGATATCTGACGAACATTCAGAATCAGATATGCACAAAATTTACGAAATTTCCATCTGGGACGAAAACTTTGTCTGGATATTTTTAAAAAAACCCAAAATGCACAAAGCAGAGGACAGAAATGAGAGCTATGTGACATTTCAAACAAACTAAGCCATGGTACAAAGTATAGCTCCTTTTCCATACATAGTCTCGCTTTTTTTCGTCTCGCTCTTATTTACCGAGTCGCAAGAAACTGTCATACGAAAATTTCTTCTTATGTGACAATTTAGTTGTCTTGGTAAACATAACAATAGTCTGAAGCTTTAAAATCAGTGAATATAATTATACTGTATGGATAGAATGAATATTTATTTGCACAATATTTTGCTGGAATAGAAGTGGTTGTGTTGTATCCAAGTACGTCACGAAGGTGCAGATATTCTGTAAACTATAAAAATCACAATCAAGGAATAATATATATTTATCACAAAGACAATACATAAATCGTTATGTTTTTCCCGTTTCTCAGAAAATTTGCAAAACGTAAATGTTGGATGTGGTTTTATTTTTGTAAGAGCCACTGAGCAGCTGCTGACACTCTCCGACATCTTCACAATTACGTGTACAAAATGAAAATTTGCCTAATTTTTATTCAAAATATGCAACTGTTATGAATCCAAGTGTCGGAAAACAACGATCAGCATCCGATCAGCAATTATTTGAGTAGCTCGGTTCTGATCGAAAGAGGGTAGGAAAATGATATTCACTCGCAAATTTTCAGTATTGTTCCAAGGTTTGAAATTATTCGATTATCTTGGTGATGATATTGTTTACTCTGCTTCACTAGCTTTGATTGAAAACAAAGTCAAAACTTAAATTTTTAAATTAAAATGTACTTCTACGATAACACTGAATGATTATATATCTGAACATGCTCATACGTGCAATATGCAAGCTCAGTCTGACCCGTTCTCATCATACAACCTTTGTAATTAAAGCAAGGAAGATTAGACTAGCGTAAGCCCAATGGTTTCTCTTTAGGTATAATCTGACTAAAACTCTGTTCATTTAGACTTGTAAAACTATTTGGTGGTAAACGAACAAACTGCAAAGAAAATCGTGACAGAAAATTTTTTTGACAGCCTCATTAATCCCATGTCTCCTGTATTGGTAATTCTTTGCTGACGTCATTCGGTTTAAACTATGCTTCGTTAACATGCGACTGTAGGTACTGAAGGAACCATGTTAACCAAGAATTGAATTCAAAACGTGAAAAAGCTTACCAAGCGTACTAATCGATAGTTTCAGGTCGTGGCATGCAATTTCTAAAATAAGATCGGTTTTCAAAAAACGCAGAATAATTGGGTGGCAAAATCGTTAATGAGCCACACATTCTTTGTAAAATTTTGATTCATATATCACGTATAGAGGATTTAACCCATAGCGGACACGGCATATTTACTGACGGAGCTTCTTTTCCAAGGAGCTTTCAATATTCCGAGCTGATGTTTTTGTAGCTTCATCAGAAAGTGGAACACGAATGCTAATGAACAATAGATGTAAACAAAGAGTTGCCGACCTGTACTTCGCCCGGAATTCCGGTCAGTATTTGTTAATTTTGACCCTTTCAAACTCAACCCAGTTTAATTTTAAACAATAATTGATATGTTGTTCGCGAGAATGTTCAATCTGCGGATCAGACACAAATCTCCCTTAATTGAAAGGAGAGTGTTTTTGGATGAATTTTGTTAGGTTGGTATCTTTACTGACTGGATTTATAAGAAAGGTTTTTAAGGGAGCAGTTTAAGGGTTAATCCATGCAAAACGCCATCTGCTTGAAAAACGGGTTTTTGTTTACAAGTTTTGTCAGAGCTACATTGATAAAAGAGTATTTTATAAACAAACAAAATTGTCGAAGGACTGGTCAACGAATTTCAACGGTTGGTTTTGTTATGTGATACTTCAGTTTTAAAATAATCTTTGCAGTGACGTAGCCAGCCTCTTGTAGGAAGAAAATTTAGAGCCATTGAAATCGTATTTCGTTTCGTATTAAGTTTTAAACCTTAAAAGGTTTCTTGAGGGTTTGGGGCAGTTGACCACCCAAGGTTTTCCGACCTAAAACCCGAATGCTGTGAAAACAGAACTTGAAACACCTTTAAGTCTAAAAAAGGAGTATTTTTTTCATGTTAAATGGATAACGTCATCGCATATAAATATACAAATTAATGTTTGAATAAACACGGGAATTCTTTTTAAAGAAATCGTTTATTTATTTCTTTTCCTTTTCATTCTTCAATATTCTCTTATTTTGTAGCACAAAATTAACTATCAGCCGTGTTATGTATATTGAAGCAGTTTCACCGCTTAAAATTTCTTATATTCGTTTCTATTGTATTCGCCATATTACTTTTTGCTTTTGGTGGAGCTGGCCAATAAGTTGAAAATTTTAAGAATACCTCTTTTATGTTTAGGGTTTGGTTGGACGGGGGTTGAGGTGTATTATTGTAATATATTTACAGTCGACGGAACTGGCGTGAGGCCCTACTTAGAATAAGTATATTGTAGCTTTAGTCTTCAGACAAAACTTCGAGACTCCTTTAAATATTTTAAAGCTGGCGGTAATTAGGCGGGCCTCGCTTGTTTATATCCTTCCAAACACTCAGATTAAATTCCTTGAAAGACAAAGTAGTTCTAACACGATACCGTTTCCAGATATCGACATAATGAGTCCAAAAATGATTTTACTCCAAGTTAGACCCTTTTCATTTTCTTGACCGAGAGATGGCGGGAGACGGTTGAAGTTTAAGTTTTTGAAATTTTGAAATTTACAAGGAAATTCTTCTGATTCTGGTTTTGACGTCACTTCCGTTGACTGTAATACTAAGTTCATCATAACCATCAGCTAAGTTTATCGTTATCATCATTCGCAGAAAATGGGCAGCGACAATAACAACGTCATCACAATCAGCAGTCTTCTTGCACAAGACTTGCCCCAGGCCTACATTCTTACCGAGCGGCCCTCGAGCTTCGACCACAATGCAACGTTTATAAATGACAAAAAATACGTGATCCACGATTATTCTCCCCACAACACCACAGATAGCAGGCACTTGAAGGCCATGAGGGCTTGTCCAGTCGCGGGGAATAAGATTCCAATTCTTGTGACACGTGATATTAACCCGTTAATAAAAGAGGTATGGTTTTACTTTTAAATACAGTAGTCTCACGTTGTTTCAACCTCGGCCATTCGATCCTCTCACTATCGCAAACCGAATCTCTATTTTTTTACACTGTTTAACAGTAATTTACTATGGCTTGTGTCGAAATCTCGAACATTTTTTTATTTTCTCTACAGGGTTTGAGAAAACGGGGGTCTTGGGTAGCCCTCTTGGGAGACAAGTCTGTTTGAGACTTGAGACTGTCCAAAGGCCAACCTTAGAAACCCAGGACTACCGAGGGGGGGGGGGAAGGGGGAGGGGTGAGAAAATTAGAAGGCGAATAATGAGTAG
>JANSTQ010163733.1:0-10624 GCA_026167885.1 Bergia puertoricense
CCTTCTTTCCCTATAACAAAACGACTGTACTTGTTTCCTGTATATGCTGCCCTTGGAAGATGTGGAGCCAGTAAAACACAATCTAAAGTTCTAACCCATTTTAGTTTTTTAATCTTTTTGTTCACTCTAGATTTTGTTTGAGAATAAAATGTTTAAAGATGAGTAAAACAATGATTATCCGAACAAAAAAGTGCTGTAGTTGAAGCAATGAGATACCCCAGGCTGAGGGATGACCTTTGTCGGGACCAGAAACTTTCTTATACCACACGCTTAAAGGTAATAGATAAATACTTGTGTGGATACGGAAAGGTTGACAATTCTGTTGTCGTATTTTCAGACAAACCCTCCATAACTCGGCCCACCGACTCTCCGTACATCCAGGAAGTATGGGCATCAAGAACCAACAAGTTGGAGTGTACAGCGGATGGGAATCCACAACCGACGATCACTTGGACAAAGAACGGAGTTTCAATCTCAGATAACGTGGAAGAGAACGAGAAAACAAGTACCTTAACTCTTGCAGAAGTTTCGAAGGCTTCTGAAAGTGATCAGTACAAATGCACGGCCTCAAACAGCCTGGACAACACTTCGGCAACTTTTAAACTCAAACTTCGTCGTAAGTAATGTTGCCACATTTTTCAACTGATCTGGGCTAAAGGCACGAAATTTATAAGTCAGATCTACAGAATAAGCACAGAGGACCCAACCTCGGATAAAAGAGCATCGTTTGCGATAAGTTAAATAACTATATTATGGTGGTATTTCAGGACAGTTTTTGACACGATTGGCAACTAAAACTTTGCTATAGATGCCCAGCAAGAATTTTAGTAGTTCTGACACAAACACTAACACACACGCACACTGACGAACACTCGCTGACACACATGGACATACACACTCACTGATGTACACACACTGACATACACATACTAACATATACTGACAAACACACTCACTGACATACACACACACATCCATACCCGAAGATCTAGTTACGTGGCCAAACTCACAATATCCTGCCTCTCTTCATCACTTTTTTCGTCACTGTAGAAATCGATTTTCATCTAAGAAATATCTGCAAATTCAATCAACTTTGGTGCTTTGAGATCGCTCTTTAATGAAATACTCTCGAACTTCTCCTTTCAGCTATCTGTGCGATATGGACATCTATCCATTTTGGACACCTTATTACCGACATATCTGTTATGAACACCTCTTCATTACGGACACCCCTCTACCATAGACACCTCAATTACGTACACCTCTACTTTAGACCTTTGCTATATAGCAGAAACCTTTATATTATGAACCCCTCTCCCTTACGGACACCTCTATTATAGACACTTCTTTATCACTAGCACATCTCTTCTGTGGATACCTATTTACTATGGGCATCTTTACTTTGAACACCTTTCTACTATAGACACTGCTCTACTATGGACACCTCTCCACTTGGGACACCTTTTTACTATGGACACTGGTCTTCTCAAGACACCTCTCTGCTATCAACATGTCTTTTTTACAGAGACCTATAGTACTGACACCTCTCTTGTTGAAGCACTTGCCTTCTATGGACCTTCTCTTGATGGACTCTTTCTGCTCTTTATATGTATAGCCCTACTTCTCTACTGAGGACACCAAGCTACTTTGGGCACCTCTACTATGGACACCTCTCCACTTGGGACACCTTTTTACTATGGACACTGGTCTTTTCAAGACACCTCTCTGCTATCAACATGTCTCTTTTAAAGAGACCTATAGTACTGACACCTCTCTTGTTGAAGCACTTGCCTTCTATGGACCTTCTCTTAATGGACTCTTTCTGCTCTTTATATGTATAGCCCTACTTCTCTACTGAGGACACCAAACTACTTTGGGCACCTTTACTATAGACAGCTCTCCTCTGTGGACATTTCTCCACTAAGGACACCTCTCTGTTCTGGACACCTCTCCACTGAGTTCATCTCTCCACTGGGGACACCTCTCTATCGTGAACACGTCTACTGTGGACACCTCTATTGAGCACACCTTTCTATTGAGGACACCTCTCCACTGAGGACACCTCTCTATTAAGGACACCTCTACTGCAGACACCTCTCTACTAATGACACCTCTCTACTGAGGACACTTCTGCTAAGGACACTTCTACTAAGGACACCTCTACTGTTAAGACCCCTCTACTGAGGACACCAAGCTACTTTGGACACCTCTACTATAGACACACCTCTACTATTGACAACTCTCTACTGAGGACACCTCTACTATAAACACCTCTACTGAGGACACCTCTCTACTATAAACTTCTCTCTACTGAGGACACCTCTCTATTGTGGACACTTCCACTGCGGGCACCTCTCCACTGAGGGCACCTCTCTATCGTGAACACCTCTACTGTAGACACCTCTCTATTGAGCACACCTTTCTATTGAGGACACCTCTCCACTGAAGACGCGTTTCTATTAAGGATACCTCTACTGTGGACACCTCTCTACTATAGACACCTATCTAATGTGGACACCAGTACTGTGGACACCTCTCCACTGAAGACACCTCTCTACTGAGGACACCTCTTTACTGTGGACACCCCTACTGTGAACACCTCTACTGGGGACACCTCTCCACTGAGAACCCCTCTCTATTGTGGACACCTCTACCGTGGGCACCTCTCTACTGAGTTAACCTCTCCACTGAGGACACCTCTCTATCGTGAACACCTCTACTGTGGACACCTCTCTACACTTCTACTGAGGACACCTCTCCACTGAGGACACCTCTCTATTGTGGACACCTTTACTGTGGGCACCTCTCTACTGAGTTAACCTCTCCACTGAGGACACCTCTCTGTTAAAGACGCCTCTACTGTGGACACTATCTACTATAGACTCCTTTCTACTGTGGACACCTCTCTACTGAGGACATAACTCCACTGAGGACACCTCTCTACTGTTGACACCTCTCTACTGTGGATATCTCATTGCTGTGGACACCTCTGTTCTGTGGACACCTCACTACTGTGAACATCTCTCCACTGAGGACACCTCTCCGCTAAGGACACCTTACTAATGAGGATACCTCTTCACTGGGGACAGTTGTCAACTGTGGACACCTCTCTATTGTGGACACTTTTACTTTGAACACCTCTCTATTGTAGACATCTCTCCCTTGAGGACACCTCTCTACTATGGACACCTCTCCACTGTGAACACCTCCCCACTGAGGACACCTTTCTAATGAGGACACCACCCCACTTCTCTACTGTAGACACCTCTACTATAGACACCTTTCTACTGTGGACATCTCTCTACTGTAGACAGCTCTCTACTGAGGACAGCTCTCTACTGAGGACACCATTTTACTGTGGACACCTCTATTGTAAACACTTCTCTACTCAAGACACTTCTCTATTGAGGACACCTCTACTGTAGACACCTTTTTACTGAGGGCACCTCTATTGTCGACACATCTATTGAGGACACCTCTCTATTGAAGACGCCTCTCCATTTTGGACATTTATTATGGACACTCCTGTTAAGGTTACCTTTACTATGGACCTTCTCAACTATGGGCATTCCTCTACTACGGACTACTCATTTATCTTCACTTCTACTATGGACACCTTTCTATTATTGACATCTCCTTACTATGGACACCTCTCTGTTATCAACACCTCTCTACTATCGATAGCTTTCTGTTATCAACACCTCTTCTACATCGATAGCTTTCTATTATCATCACCTCTTCTATATCGATAGCTTTCTGGTATCAACACCTCTTTTATATTGATAACTCTCTATTATCAACATCTTTCTACTGTGGACACATCTGTTATTAACAACTCTACTATTGAAAACTCTCTTTAAAGGCGCTTCTCTACTTTTGGCACTTCTATTATGAACAACTATTTATGTATAGCTCTTTGTTTACAAAAACCTGTCTATTTTAGACAGTGTTCTGGTGTGGACAGCGTTCTATTATAGACAACTCTCTAGATTGGACACTTCTCTATCATGGACACCTCTCTATCATGGACACTTTACTACTATGGATACCTTTCTGCTGTGGACACTTCTTTTACTAACAACCATTCTACTACGCTCACCAGTCTATTTAGGGTCACCTCTATTGTGGCTACCTACCTATTATGAACACTATATACTCCTTTACTATAGACACCCCGGTCCCCGTGGAAGAATGACTACTCACTTGTTTGAGAAAATAATTTAATTTTCTATAATAGCGATACCTCCTTAATACTGCACACGAAAACTGCAGCCCTTCCTCGTTATTTGAGACACTAGTAATAACACATTTCCCCCGAACAACTATATATCGTTTTGCTGTTTATCTTTTTCCCTTGTTTCTTTCCAAACTTTTGATTTTGTCATCATCTTGCTTTCCAAATGCTAGAAAACAATGCAAAGTATTTCTTCGAACTGTCGATAAGCTCCATCAACCTTGTAGAAAAGATTTCGCTGGAGTTAGTGCTGGCGATTTGTAGCAATCATTAAGTCATTTCAGCCCCCAAGGCTTCTTGAGATTTGGTCTAAGTTGAAACCTCTATAAATATGCACCTCTCTAATAGAGCCAGCCTATGAAACACACGATTGGCTAAAATAATGTTTGGTAACTGCTCTTGCGAAGAGCTAACGCAAGAAACGTCAGCTTTACACCCAACCTTTCGGCGATAAACACACTATATCAACTCTTGTTGTTCAAATCACATATTTAGGTTACTGGCCAACACAGTAAAACCAGTTTTTTTTTCAAAAACTAGTCTTCTAGTGGAGCAGATAATTACCCTAACCCTCCAAACAATGGCTGGTAAAGTGTAATGTGACCTTTCAAACTACAGCTGTAGAATGGTACCGGTACTCCCTATAGTTCCACAGGGCTCCCACAGGTCATTAAAAAGTCTTAAAAGTCTTTATTTTGCTCTTCGCAAATTCAAGGCCTTAAAAAGGTCTTAAATTTGCTAGAATTTCTGTTTGAGGTCTTAAAAAGCATTAAATTTCTAATAAAATTGAGCTTTTCCTTCAGTTAAATCTTGAAGCTCACTCAACAGCAGTGTATTTCCTGAAAGTGTGATCTTGTTTACCATGGAACAGTTAAAAGTGTTAAAACCGAATTTGTTATTATCATCTAAAAGATTCAATTTCCTGATTTTATGTTGAGTCTTTCGTGAAAAATAGGTCTTAAATTATCTGAATTTTGGCATTAAAAAGTCTTAAAATAGTCTTCAATTTGTTGAGTCCTGAGCTGCAGGAACCCTGGGTCCAAGTCGGGGGTGGTCATCGTTGTTTTGAGGGACTGAAATTGGCCTAACAGTACTTTTAGGGGATTGCTTAGGCCAGAAAGAAGTGGTAAACAAGTCAGGTATCTCTTTACGGGTAATCTAAATTCTGGCCCAACTTAGTTTAGATATTTATTGAAAAGGTATTTGGATTTGTTTTTAGGTTTTTCTGCTATTTTGTGGGGTATTTTGAGGCCGTAAAGATGTATGTTAAGGTGGTTCGAAACAGTTTTTCACTTCTCATTGCCACTGAACTTTATGAAAGGCTTACTCATTTGTAGTGAAAGATTACTGCTAATTGTTAATACTGGAATTATTGTTTCCATGGCAACTTGACAGGCTCTCAAATACACCTTATTTTTAACATTTAACTGCATTTACACAAAAATTAGTCGGTGTAGTACCTTTTTTATTGCATCAAAATTGTTTGCACATAAAGGAGCACATTTGAGGAAATTTTTTAAAAAATCTGTAAACAGGTTTTGGGGCCACCTTATTTTTATGAAATGTTAAGGTGGCGCCAAAGCCTGTTGACATTTTTTAGTTTTCACGAATATGCTTCATGATGTGCAAACGATTTTGATGCAATAAAAGAGGGACTACACCGACTAATTTTTGTGTAAAATGCAGTCGAATGCTCGGAACAGGGTTCGTTTGAGACCCTGTCAAGTTGCCATGGAAACAAAATTGTCGTCGGTGAGGTATTTTTAAGAGATAGGAGGGGTATACTGGAGCACCACACTAATAAGGGTACTTCACTGATGCTCTGTTTTTCCCTTCTAGCGCCGGGTACTGAACCAACCACACCTGCGCCTACAGGTAAATTCCTATTCTCAATCCCTCCCCCGTCTCCCTACCCTTGTTACATTTCATGTTTTCAGGACAGTCAGTGACTGTGATGCGAGTTTAATCCAGGGTTCATATTTTTTCTTTACTTGTGCTGAGATGTTTGCAGCATCTGGTGCAGAACCAACACAGGTAAATTGCAAACTCTTTTATTTTCAGCCCCTTCCGCTGTCTTCCTCCGTCCCCTGTTTATTTTATATTTTCAACCAGTGCGACCGGTCTAAAATCAGGGTTTGTATGTGTGCCGAGATTGTGTTAACTCCTTTAAAACTCATTGGGCCGATTATTTAAACTAAAACAATGTCTAAATCTTAACCCGCGTTAAAGGTGTTGTAAACAATAGTTAGACTCCGGCTAAGATTTAGACGTAATTAAAATAATCGATCCCTTGAGTTCATTTCTGTTTTCATATTAATAAAAAATGTTATTTGTTTGCACCAGTTCTTAAAGTAACTAGAGCGATATTTTTGACCTTGAAATGAAAACTGGCAAAGAAGATGCGAGCTGGATTTCTGGAGTTTTGATTGGTTATGTAACACTTAGCGAACGTACGTATCATCTTTTTGGATTTTGGAACATTTTCATGTGACGCTGAGTTTTGTTTTGATTTCGATTTTGATTGTCGGGCGAACAAGATTCTGTACACAGCCTACAAAATTTCGTTTCAATTGACTGTGAACAAACAGACATAGTTTGTAAGTCCTTTGTAACTAGACAAACGAACGGTTTGACTGAAAAACCACTAATATGTTGCTGTTTTTATCTTTTCTGGCATTGGCAGATGAAATAGAAAGTAAACATGTAACGAACGAGTTTTTTTAGGTCAAACTAAAATCGCTTTATATGTATTTGTTGTTAAGGGGAAGGAAGGAGTTTAGAAGTAAATGCAGAGGTTTTGTCGGTTTGTTGACCAATAAAAAACACTTCTGAACCAAAGTAAACAAGTTTGCTAAAGTACTCCTTGGAAATACCTTGAATACTCCTTGAATACTCCTTGAATACTCCTTGAATACTCCGTGAATACTCGTGGGCCTGGTTGTTTGAAAGGTGGCTAACTTTAACCCTGGGTTAGACCAAAATTCAAAGAGCAATTTCTTCACCAAGGAATATGTTTCCAGTTCTGATAAATATTGTTCAGACTTTCCTTAGAAGCCCAATTTCTAAAACCCAAAATGGCAGCTCAAATCAGTCTGTAAGGGATTGGATATTTCACCCTGGGTTAGCGCTAATCGGCTTTCGAACAACTGGGCCATGGGTCCGGTTCCTCAAAACCTGGATTAGCGCAAACCCAGGGTTAAATCGCCCAACCCATGGTTAAAATTAACCCACGATTAAATTAAGTTCCACAGACACAAATTTGCACTAAACCAGTGATAAACCGTGGGATAAATTTAATCCTCCTAGCATTATTGAGTAGCTCGCTAATCGGCCGATTATAAAGCAATTGAACAAACTCGAACAATGTAAATACTTAATAACTTTCCCCACGAAATATCGTGTGAGAAACAAACTAAACGTCTGTCATTAGTGTGATATGAAAAACGCCATCAAACGTAAAAAAACATTAAAAAGAGTTTTATGATGGGATGCAGAACACATTTTCAAGTTAATAACTATCGAAAACTTTCAAAGATTGCGAAGACTGCCTCCCGTTTGAAATTGTTTTCGTTTCCCTTGAATTCAACCCTAAAAAGCTTTAGGGAGCAAAAGCGAAAATATTTTGAATAAAAGAGAATAAAGTTAGAAAAATAGAAGGCAAAATAATGGTTTAAGAGCAGAAAAATAACTTTTTGTGTGAAGAGGTCGAAAGATGCAGCTCCAGGAGTCGAATCAACGACTTCTCCGATTTCGTGATCTCGCCATGTTAAGGAGCCAATGAGAATACAGGAACGCACGCTAACCCTGAATTAGTTAATCGTTTCACTAATCGAGATTTAAGGAACGCTTTCTAAACCACGGTTTAACTGACCTTTGGTAGGGAAACTTTATCCAGGGTTAATTTAATCGGGGTTTTGAGGGACTGATCCCAGAAATATTACATTTGGAGTTCAATACTAACTATCGGGAAAACAAATCAAAAGTTTAAAAACCAACCAGAACTCTTCAGTGCAAGAAAGTTAACATCACAGGGCTCGACATTAACGTTGGCTCGATGGCCCCAAGGCACTTTTTACCCCATCAGGCCAGTGTGGGCCAGTAACTTTTGAAAAGAGGTGGCTCGATGGGGCCAGTAACTCTTTAAAAAAATTACTTTCTGAATTCTGTCAATGACAAAACACCTGGTGAAATTTTTGATGAACGAGATGTAAAAACTCAGTGAACGTTGGGGCGATTGTAACTCGGACAGCGTCAATTTGTGACATCCGAGAAATTGACAAGGATGAGACTGCACAGACCGTCATCATGTTTAACTGACATATCTTCAAGTATTGCTTTTTCATGCTGAGCCAGTAAGTTTTGAATGTTACTGGCCCGATGTCGAGCCCTGCACCAAACTTTCTCTTCCCTCATGCCCAGGTCCCGGCGCTGGACAACGTGGTGGCGACAGTGGCTCAGGAGTTCTGGTCGGAGCAGTTGTTGGGTCGCTGGTTGGAATCATCGTCATTGTGATAATCATCATCTACTTTATCAAGTACCGTAAAGGTAATCATCTCCATTCCAGTCTGAGTATTTTTAACCTGCCCAACTCAATCTTTAGCCAGCTCAACCAAAAGTACCAGCCCAAACAAAATAAGTTTTGAATTATAAAACTACATTTGAATTTTTTCGAAAGAAAAATAGTCATAGATTATATAATACCTATGTTGCTTTAGTCGATCTGGGACTGAATGAACTTCGTATAATTCTGAACGTTTTGAAAAACACAACATTCGATAACTGGATTTAACTGACTTTGGCTAAATGAAGTGGCTAGGGCTGGTTATGAACCCTACTTGTAATGGACAGTGATAGGTGAGTGTGATATCTTCGCTGATTTTGGTATCTCATTGCGTGGCTTCCATACGCAAAATATGTTTATTCAGCATGTTTGTGCAAACACACAAATACTCAGACAGGCAGAGTGAAAAATGCCAAACACTGATAGTTTAAAAGACATGTCATGCGGACAGACAGACAGACAGACAGACAGAGACAAACAAACAGACAGACAGACAGACAGACGCAGTCAGACTGGACAGTCAAACCCTGACAAACAATAAGTGAGACATACAGTTAGACCAAGGTGAGAGAGTCAGCCACTAACAGAGAAGTAGTAGGAGACAGACAGTTTGACAAACACTGACAGAAAATCATTGAGACACAGACAAAACGTGAAATACTAACAGAGAATCAGTAAAAGACAGACAAATTTAGACAAACACTGAAAGTAAATAATTGAGACCGGCAGTCAAACACTGACAGAAAATTGTTGACACAGACAAACAGTCAAACAATATCAGAGAATTAGTTTGACGGAAATAGAGCAAAGATGCACATATATATTTGTAGGCAGACAGAAATACAGCCGGGCTATCAAGCAAAAAAAAGGACAGATTATCCAGCTGAAAATTAAAACTGCACAGACAACTGTAATATTGCTGAAATAAAAGGCAAATCAGTAACTAATCAACGGTGATATACCTAAAACGTGTGCAATTCTACAGTTGAAAGACAGACGTACTATGTGACTCACTCCTAAAAAGAAAACTTTCGTTTATCAGATATTTGGACATACATACAGACAGACAGACACAGACACAGATAGAAAGACAGTAAATTAAACTTAAGATAATTCACATCCCCGCTAAATAAGAAATGCACGTAAATTTCTGGTCCTGTTGCAGGCAATCGAGGCAACTCATCCCGTTTTGAGTTGAAGGAGAGAGGCACTAGGAGTGTGTAAGTAGCTTCATCTTCATCATAGTTGGATTGAAGGAGAGGGGCACTAAGAATGTTAGTAGTTTCACAAGAAATGTAAACGATTACAATGAATTTGCCGTTCCTCACTCTCCATAAATTTTTCGAGTAGGCAGTAATACACCTCCGTAATTTCCCAGGTCCGACATTGATAATTACGAGCCGGTAACAAGACAGAACGAAATACCGCTATACGCATCTGTGGACAAGAGCAAGAAGGTAACTTACCACTAAATCACTTACTGTTTGGAGCGTGTTTTCTACAGTGAAGTAGTACTTGTTTAGCAACCCTTTCTCAAGACTTACATACACGACGTGCATAATATATTCCTAGTTTTATAGTTAGCCTACGTAGACGCTTACCATATCCGGTAATTTCCTGCGCAGTTAGGGGTTTACTCGGAGATACGCGATAAAAATCATAAACTACCTGAATGCTGTTTTACAGCTACTGTTTTCAATGTCAGTTACTACTACGTGACTACTAAGGTGTTTTCGTTACTCTGAACTTTGTTCTACGCTGCCGTCAATCGAATGCCGATTCAAACAAAGCCGGTGAAACATTTCGGCGCTGGGGGGGGGGGGGGGGGG
>JANSTQ010163744.1:0-10623 GCA_026167885.1 Bergia puertoricense
AGTCTGCGATCAATGTAGACAGCGGCACACACCATGCTGTTACCAGCCACAGTAGCCAGAAGAACGATGCAGTAGAACGCTACCAGAAAGTGTCGCTCCAAAGTGTTATCTGACACGGTATTGTTTCCATTATCGTGTTGTGAAAACATGGAATCATTCAGTTCAGTTATGGTTAAGTTTGAGTTTGGCATTACACCCGCACCCTTAATGCCTGAAATGTAAATGATTTAAAACGTTAGTTATTGGAGTTTGAAAGCTTTTTCTTGAATTTACGCTGTCATTTTGGAAATTTCAAGCTTGGACAGTTGTGGTTTTTGTTCTTGCAAATCATAACAAAATATTTTGTGTGGGATTGTTTTGCATAAATTGAATGACCAAAAATCTTGCATTGCGGTTAGTCTACACAAATTAAGGCCAGGCCAAGGCTAGAACTGGAAAGCTTTGGAACTGAACTTCTACACAACAGAGTGTTCAAACTCAAAAGAGTGAGCTCTGCTTAATGCGAGATGTTGTTTGTCGCGAGGAGAACAGAATTATATAGCATAGTCCCAAAATCAGTGTGCAAGGTTTTTTAAATACAAGCACAGTCATCGATGGAAGCCAGTTATTATAATTTACAAGCTGACATTTATTGCACACTCCTTATGATAAGAATGTCTATTTTCTCGTCTGAACGTTCTACAGTTATTTCTTTTGAGAAAGTCAGCCTCAAATATTTTTAAAAGTGTTCTAAATTGGTGCTGTTTGAGTTCGAGTTTAATGATTGTCTCAAATATGTATGTAATTGGCGTTCTATTTCACATTAATCCACTGACGTGCATTGTTCGGTACATCGGCTGCCCGGGATCGGCTGGTTTAACCAAAATGAATGGTTCTCTACATATAGGAGTCATGTGCTTGCAGAAAAGTTATAAATTGTTCTGCCCTCTTAACATGGTAATGAAGCTTGCCATTATCAGAATATATGTAAATATCGTGGTTCCCTTTTAGCATCAGTCTTAGGTGTATATTGTTCTCAGCACATTCTAAAATTTTGGCCCGGCTTTTTTGAACCCCAACTTTCTTATGAAAAAGAGTGTTGTATAAATAACTGTAAACCACATGGAACATCCGACAATATGTTTTTACGAATGCCAAGGGCGACAGGTTTTTAGTTTCACAGTTTCAGCTTTCAAAGGTTTTATGTATTTATCATTTTGGAAAATTTTTACGGTACTAATGTATCCATTTATTCAATTTTTAGTTTTCTGAAAACGTAATTTTTGCGAGGAAACAAGAACAAAGCCAATTCATGACTTCTTGGGTTGTTGTAGACAAAGAAAATAGCAGCAGCGGTTTGTGGTTCAGTGGCTTTCTTTCGCAATCTGTTTCAACTTTTGGCAAAAGCTTTTCACTGTTTGTTTGAAAGAAAGGATTCGCTTAAGCTAAAACTTTTAGGGCATGTTTCTACTTTATTTTCACGTCCCACTAACGGTACTGAGGTTACAGTAGCAAAGTTTATCGGTAGTTTTGGCCGTGCCAATAGTTACTAAAACTTTGTGTGCAATTGTCACAATTACACGGCGCGAACAAAATATTGATCATCTTTAACAATTATGTTTAAACTACTTACCTTTTTTGGAGAATGCTACTTAAGGAAACATTTTTTTACCGTTAAGGTGAAGCTTGGTGTTATGGAGCTCGATAAAATATGATTTTCATGTTCTTGGCTACTTTTATGTCATATGTTTTGCACAAGGTCACATTTGCCTTGTTACATGCGCATGCACAGTCAGTTTAGAAATCAAACCGAGATGTTTTACTGATACACGCTATCTGACGTTTCGTTTCTTCTATTTGCACGAAATGTTGCGTGTATTGGGAAACTTTTTATCATTTTTTTCTTTTCCATTTTGTTGCTTTGTTTCAATTCGCAGCTGGTTAAACGGCCAATTTATTTTGTAAATTTATTTTAGCAGCTAAAAACCAAAAGGAAACTGTAAAGTGCTCAGATGAACCACTTCAATTGCATGATATTACTATGTTTGTTTCTGTACTAAAAACTACTGAAATCCTGCAAAAAGTCCCTTTCATCGGCGAGGCTCAAACGTTACCATGGGGCGAGAGCAAGTTCTGGGAATCTGGCTTCTTCAAGACTTGAAAGACTAACTACAACACCACATAATTCAAATTTAACATGTCTCGGCATTATTCTATTTGATCAGGATAAATGAAACATGGTGAAACATATGTTGCTTTTAGGGAAATATCTTGTATACAGTTAACTGCAAAAGAGGCAGTATTACTACAAAAGTCATTTAAAATTAAACTATACGATATGAAACCAGACAAAAATAAAAACAAAAAGTTTAAGTAACTTTAATAATAAATGAGGGAAAATTTATCAAATATAACTGAAGTCTGGCGTTAGGAATTAATGATATTAGATGAAAACTAGGAAAGGCTGTACCGATAAGGCAACGTTTATTGACATAAATTTATTGTTTTATATGTAGTTATATATTTTGTTTGTTTTTGGAAACTATCGTTGTAATGCTTTCACAAAAAATAAAGAGAGGAAGAAACAGATATAGTCTAGGTAAACAGAACTCATGAAACAGCATTAAAACCAGGCAGTTTTTCCTTTTGTGGTTTATGTTTTGCACGACATTACAACATTTATATCGAAAACAGTGGCAGTAAAAGTAAAAGCACGACCACTCTATCAGATGGAGTTAAAAATACTATGTATTCAACCAGCTTTGGTTAAACTAAACACTATATAATTACTCTTTTAAAGAATTAGACCAAATTAACCAAGATGTCTTGAATTGTATTCATTATTTATTCAACGTCAATAATCCATTATTTGTAAGACCTTGGAAACCACTACTGATTTTTTTATATGATACTTCACTTGTTTGAAAAAAAAGATTGATGAAAAGAAATTTCACTCGGCAGCACTTACCTTCTGTTAAAAACTGCTAGTTTTAAATATCAACGGAAAGCGTGGGTTGCTTGCCTCTTTCAGGTTCGTGTTTTCACGATGGTTTCAAGATGTCTCAAGTGCTTTCATCGTGCCATCATGATGACTATGTTTTTGAAAATATAAAGTATACATTATACAATAAAACTATTAAATATACAATAGACCGACAATATAAAATATGCAATAGAACAACATCAGTAAAATGGATAAAGAGTAAGAAAACTTGCTGAGGACAAATTTGACTGAAGTGAGATTTTGGTAAAAGACACAGGAATAGAGGTTTTCGACCAGACTCGGCCTTGGTTGAGCCAGGTTTGTTAATGACAAACCAACTAGGAAATTAAAGTCAATTGCGTTTCAGGGGTAACCAACAAAAACAGCACTTATTGAAAGACATTGTGTGACAGGTTACAAATTTTTTCAGGCTTGGATATCAGTTTTCTTTTGAATTCCAAATTACAAGTGTTCTCTCCAGTTTCCGTCTATTTTGAAATTAATGCAAAACTTTGTTGCGTCATACAAAAATTACTGATCATTGTAAAAGTGCATTTCTGTGATTTTTCGGCGAAATTTCAAACAGTTTAGCACAACTTTCTGAAATAAACATAAACTGCCGCACGATGACAACCAAAAAATAATTCTAAATTCGATCTCACATGTTTAAGCCTGTACAGCCTTAATATACCAATGTCTGTTCCAATGTATATCCACTTTCAGTTAAAGTTCCAATTGTGTTTGTGTTTGCGTTTGCGTTTGCGCTTGCGTTTGCGTTTGCGTTTGTGTTTGTGTTTATCATGTTAAGGTAATGTGGAAGGTGTGGGGTTGTGGAACAATAATTTGTTTTCAGTTTTTATTGTGCAGTGTTTGGTTGCTGTTTATGTTTATTTTATTTTTTCATTTCGCCTTTCCCTCCCTTCCTAGAAAATTGCCGTATTGGCGATTATTTCTCGGTTCGGAAAATATCCTGGACTATTCGCCTCCACTTCAGGGAATAATTACTCGATATTTTTCATAGTTTTTCAGTAAAGTAAAGTAAAGTAAAGTAAAGTAAAGTAAACTAAACTAAACTAAACTATATCCATAGGACGTACTCTCCCATGTGCCCTCACCACAACACCGGGATTACCCTACTCTTTTCGAGAAGTGTGTAGGTTCTTTTAAGTCCCCTGAGATAGCATTTTAGGAGACTAGACCAAAGGCTTAACGTCCCTGTCCGCGGACGGTGTGGCGAAAGAAGGTCGCCCAAAGTTCAACCCTCGACCAGGCCGGGGATTGAACCCGGGACCTCCAGGTTGGTAGTCAGAGATCTCACCGACCTCACCGACTGTGCTAACCTCGCACACTTATGTCCAAAGTTTCTAACGTTTTACACGGTAGTCCCGACTCGGACCATAAAAAATTGTTATACAGTACCTGGCTGGAATCCTATGGCGTTGTATCCCCGCCAAAATTCAAGCTTTTGTTTGCAACATTGTTGCTTTGAATTAATGCTCGTTTTCACAGTCCAATATTCAACTTCTATAATTCAACATTGCGCATTCACAATTCAACATCCACATTTCAAATACAAAGTGCTTCGATTACATGCTCAGTGTATAGTGCGATGTGCTTGCAGCGCAATCCAACATTTCTGTTTTCCGTATTCACAAGTCAACAGCCGTATTTTAGATTCAACTTCCCTTCGTTCACATGCGACATTCGTGTCCAGTTTATTTGTCACCCCTCCAGTTTATTTGTTACCCCTCCAGTTTATTTGTCACCCCTCCAGTATATTTGTCACTCCTCCAGTATATTTGTCTCCCCTCCAGTATATTTGTCACCCCTCCAGTTTATTTGTCACCTCTCCTGTTTATTTGTCACCCCTCCAGTTTATTTGTTACCCCTCCAGTTTGTCACCCCTCCAGTTTATTTGTCACCCCTCCAGTTTATTTGTCACCCCTCCAGTTTATTTGTCACCCCTCCAATATATTTGTTACCCCTCCAGTATATTTGTCACCCCTCCAGTTTATTTGCCACCCCTGCAGTTTATTTGTCACCCCTCTAGTTTATTTGTTACCCCTCCAGTTTATTTGTCACCCCAGAAAAAGTTGTTTTACTGACTACACCAGGATTTTCTTGCTTGTCCAACTCGTAACCAAACGTACTGTAAAGCTTGAAATGATCACGTGGACCGCGGGATTGCGCTGCAAGAAATGATAGTCCAACGTAAGCAAAAGCAAAATTTGGTTAGCGTATTTATTCAAATGAACGCCCAGTCTCTAGCATAAATTGTTATACCTTATATCAGTTGTGTTGTAATATTTTAAAGAGAACGGAATAAAAACCTCCATAAAAAGCACTTCTATTTAATGCAAACCCCATTTGGGAACTTGACATTTTTTGTTGCCCCACGGGTGGGGAATTTGACGATATCATGATTGATCCCTTCTTCCAGGAATAAGGACTTTTTCATTATATTTGACTAAAAGATTATGTCACACTCCCGAGAAATTGGCAAATTTTTATCTGGGGCTAATATACCTTAATTTTTCTATATAATTTTTTGATGTGGGGCTAAACTACGACTGAAAACACCATCGTGCAATCTGACAAGATGTGGTTAGTGAACCATTTTTCGTAAACCTATATCCGCAATGTAAGCCTAGAGGGGTGGAGTCGGACGAGGGAGGGGCTCCCCTTTGGGGTTTACATTGCGGATAGGTACGTAATACAAGCACTCCTATAAAACGGAACAGAAAAGGAACAACAAGGCGTTTATTATAATAAATACGACACCTCATGTTACGTGTTGCAACGCTAAATTGATTTTTTCAAAGAATGAAATGAGTTTTCTCAGCCCAGCAACAAAGTTGTTGTCGTATTCGTTAGTCTCATAAGCATGTGTGAAGTCTATCAATCGTACATCTACAAGTTCAGTTTGGGAGGTTCGGCTGCAAACTCGTTTAGAGCACCGTGAACATCCACTGCTGATGCCGCACAGATGTTTGTCAGAAGACGAGTCCTTCTCCTCTGACTCTTGACCATCACAGGCCACGTCACAGTGACAATATTCGTTTTCCCTTTTATTACCACTGTCATTATCACCATCCTTTCCACAACAATTGGTAGCATAACATTCACTCGGTGTCCCCTTACTGGCGTCATACACTAGCAACAGAGAGCTGGCAATAAATTTGTACTTTCTCTGACACTCAAACCAATTGTGTATTTTTCCAAGCTTTGAGATTATTTGTGCAGTGACTTCCTTCTGTAAATTCCTGGGAGCACCTTCAACGTATATCTTCAACGCTATATTAAAACACATGAAAGCAGCATTAGACAAAGCTATTTAGGTGTGCATATCAAAGTGGATGAAAAAGGGTTATAACATAAATAATACAATCAACAAACCACTTCTATTTCTGCTTCAGCCACAGTTCAATACTACTGTAAACTTTTGAAGGGCGTCAAACTGAACTTTGGTAATTTTTTGCGCGAAATGAACTGAATCTGGGAAAATATTTGAGGTTGAACTTAAGTTCAGCTCTGTCAGTCGAAATCTGGATTTCGTATGACTTCGTGGGTGGCTCCGCCTAAAATGTTCTGCAATTGGTCGGGATTTGATGCAGCCGAAACCAACTGTGGAATTGCACACATTGATGATCAGTTGCTGTGTTACTATTAGTAATTTTTTTAATTTGGGAAATGATTTGTTGTCTTCTGTACAATTCAAACGTCAAATTTCGCGTTTGACAGAAATACGTCATAATCACCCAAGTCGTTTGCAGAAGTACCACTTGAAAAGTGTTATTTTAAAAGCAACAAAGTTAATAATTATAAGCAAAAGAATCTCAAAAGGTATTTTACCATTGTAGATGCGTTCCTCAGACAACAAGGCCCTTCCATAAAAACGGTCATAAAACTTGTAAGTCGAGCTCGTATGGTTGTAAATCTGATAAAAGAAACACAAAAACAAAATAACTGAGCTGGCCTGGTTTGCCAAGACCCTGACGTGTCTGTCAAACACACCAAAGATGGATGACTGGAAAACCAGTTGCTGCTGGGAATCGACATACATTCTGTTACGATCTATATTTAAAGAAAAAAACTGTTTGGCGCTTTACAAACAAAAAATTTATTTGTTAGCAAGGCAAACTACGCAAAAAGCCATTACTTTTCCAAAGCCTTTTAGACCAAAAATAAGTTTTCCAAAACTTTCCAGGTTATGGAAAATTCATTTTCAATTTCCAAAACATTCCATGACTTTTCAAAACCCGTAGGAGCCCAGCCCCTGTCCCGAAAATGTGTTCCCCTTCCGCTCATTCTAGCAATCTCTTTGAAATTTTTACTGTAGTTATAGTTCCTGTGAAACTTGTTTTCATCATTTGACAGTTACCTTTTAAAGTCTTACAAGTTGTGTTCATAATAACAATATCAAAAGCTAAACGATCACCCTGTTTCGAATAACTGCCCTGTCTTAATTAACTGCCCCCTTCAGGTCTATAAATTAAATAAGTTACATGAGTGCTTAGTTGTCATGAGTTTTTGACGGTAAGACACAACTTCATTTCCCAGGCACACACTTTGAAGAAAAATGGGGCTTTCCCTGAGAGTATTGTATGGTGATTAAAACTTACTTGGCAAAACATATTTTAAGAATGTTTTGTGACTTTTGACCAACATCTCATGATGCAAGATATTGGCATCAGCATGGTAGCGAAAAGGGGAAAAAAAGCTCAGCAAAGTTTTTTTTCGAAAAAAATGTTAGTAAAAATGCGAAGTTTTTGAACATATTCCTCCTATCAGAGCATGTGTACATGCTTGATCTGTGATTTTAAGCACTGTATTCCTGATTAAAACAATGTGAGAGCATAAGACAGTAATGATTGGACACATTCATCCTTCACAACTTGGGATCCCAACTACCTTGTAAAATACTCTGTTTATCAGGGTTTCTGCAGCTCAGGAGGCAACAAATTTAAGACCTTTTTAAGACTTTTTAATAACAAAAATCAGAAAATTTAAGACCAATTTTTCACAAATGACTCAAAACACAAAATCAGAAAATGGAATCTTTTATGAGATGATAACAACAAAGTTTTAACACTTATTGTAAGTGTTTCATAGTCAACAAGATTGCACTTACACTGCTGTTGAGTAAGCTTCAAGATTTAATTGAAGGAAAAGCTCAATTGTATTTATACCTCAAGCAGGAATTCTAGCAAATTTAAGACCTTTTTAAGGCCTTAAATTTGCAAAGAGCAAAATAAAGACTTTTAAGACTTTATAATGACCTGCAGGAGCCCTGGGCTGTGTTCTCTAAGTCAAGAAAAACATTGAGATGACAAATAACAAACCTTTATTCCTTGCACTCTGAATCCAATTACTTCTTGAAGTGGAAATTTTTTTCTTTCTCTTAGAATTTTACTCATTGGCATATCATCCTCCCAAACTTTCAGGCCCATCTTTACATCAAGTATAGCTGGCAGTTTAAAAGGTTTTGTTACATCTTCAAGCTTCAAATGTCTGTCTAAGTTTTCAATAATTTATTAACGATTCAGTTAAGGAATTAATTGTAATGACCAATTTTAAACAAATCTGGAGTTATTACATACAGGGTACATATCACAATTTCAGAAAATCTGTGAATTTTCAGTCAAATTTTGAGATTTTTCCAAGAGTACTTTGAAATCACACAAAATAGATATTAAAAATGTTTTGTTTTGCCATAATAAGATTATAACATTCAAACACATAATGGGAAAACCAAAGATTTTAATATTCCAGTAGTAAGTCTTAAAATTATTCCAGGACTATTCAAGGAAGAAAATAAAATTCTGGGACTTTTCATGAAGCATAGGAGCCCTTATATATACTATATTATTGTAGCACTGCCCCTTTCTACAAGTAACTTTTAAGTATGTGCACATGCCAGTTCCTTGAAAAATGCTGTATGTGTAAAGTAGGTACTTTTATTTAGTACTACAAAAAAGGTGAGAAATAGCACTGGGGGATACTCCTGAAATTTCAGGGTGGGGGTGTGCTGCTGAGTCCCCCCAAACCTGACCCTGTTCCTGACCAAGAAAAGCCTTCAAGTGACACCCTGTTCCAAACTCAAAGCAAGAGAAGCATACCCTGTTCTTGACTTATTATTTTGCCCAGACCTGTTTTGTAACCTCTGGAACAACTGTATTACCGACAAATAGTCTGTTTCAGTGACACATTTTCCTTTGAGCTTAGTCGACAATAAGCTTTAATTTATAGAAGAGCTCAAGAAAGTTTATTTATTCTTGCTGATGATTAGTATCCTTATTCTTGAATTCCAAACTCAAAGCAAGAAAAGCATGCCCTGTTCTTGACTTATTATTTTGCCCAGACCTGTTTTGTAAATTCTAACATTTGGAATCCTGTTCTTGACCAAAACACCTTAATTATATAACCTGTTCTTGACCAAAAGGCTTCAAAACCATACCCTGGACAGCCGCACATACCTGAGTGTACAGTCAACATATGGGAGGAACTGCCTCAAGTTAAACTGTGTGCTGGTAGGTTACAAGTACTTGTTACCTGCTTGCTCACGAGACGTGTTTAGGGGGGCAGTGTGGCCGAGTGGTTCAAAAGTGCTGACTCACAACCCGGATGTCGAGAGTTGGAGTCTTCTGCCACTATCCACGCTGGTGTATATGGCCTTCAGGCCAGCCTCCCTGCCAGTTGGGGTTTTTAATCCTTATAAGTTACATTTAATTATTATTCAGGGTTCCCACGCAAAGGCTAGACAAAAATTCACTAACTTTTCCCTTAATTTTCAATGAACAAAAGTCATTTTTCACTGACCTCAACTTGGAGCAACAACTCTGTACCGAAATTGGTTTCTCTGAACAAAAGGCCCATACTGCATTTTTTTAAATTAAATTTTGTCAGTTGTAAAAATGGTAAAAGTTCTTGTAAGCTTCAAAAAGGGACTGAATGATAATATAAGCAGGTAACACAGTTGTATAACAATACTCCCCACAAAACATTTCTCATATTATGCAAGTTTCCTTATCAGAGGACTAATCGGTGGCAAATATTTGATGTAAAATTCACTGACTTTTTACTGATTTGACATTTGCAGAAAATAGAAATTCCCTTACTCAAAACAAAATTCCCTGACTATTTCCTGACCTTTTGATAACCGGTCAGCAGGAACTTGTGATCTACATGTACTTTATCACTATGTTTTGTTATTCAGTTGGGCTAGGTAGTATTTCAGTACAAAACAGACTTGTATTCAAAGCCTTATTGAGCTTCAGTTTTGAATATCCTAGTTTTACCACTCAAACAAGGGTTTCAAAACAAGGCACTGCATGTTGCAAGTGACATATACTAGCCTACTTTCCAATGCTAAGTTTCACCACAGTTGCTCAGACTACAGTAACAGTTACAGTTACATCGATAAACCTCTAACTCCTATTCTGCTTGTTCCAACTCCTACTAGACAGTTTATCTTTTTGAAACCCCTGTCAAGATATGCAGACTGTATAACATTCATTAGAGCTGGGCAATACTTCAGAAAATGATGATTGTCATAATGACCCCCTCTCTAATAAGCCTTCCCTCTCAAATATGCCTATAATGACTGTCATAATGACCCCCTCTATAATAAGTCCCCCTCTCAAATATGTCCTCTCTCTAAT
>JANSTQ010163766.1:0-14830 GCA_026167885.1 Bergia puertoricense
TAACCGGTTAGGGTTAGAGTCAAGGTTGGGGTTAGGTTTAACTTTAGGTTTAGGGGAGGGGTGGGTGGGTCATTTCCAGAAACCGGGATTGAAAATTTTTTGTTCGCTTTCGATGCTTTTTTGGACTCCACAAAATCCAAAACGTCTTCCAGTGACGTCATATGATGTCACGGAAGGCTAATTAGAATATTGCCTAATTAATTAGTTTACCTAGTTCGGTTGGTATAACTTTGATGCTTCTTGAGAAAATGACCGCGGGCACTTTCTGCCCCCCCCCCTCGGGCCCAGGAACTCCCCCATAGATCGGGCCAGATAGGGTTAAAATTGTTTTGTTTTTGGAGAAATTTCTGGATATGACGGAGTTGAGGTGCTCAGATCTCCTTTGTAAGACGTAACAATCTTTCCATGATGATAAAGGGTCAGAATAGAGGAGGTTGAGCTTTTTAAATTTTGATACTCAAGTGTTATCGAAATTAAAATTGGCAAAAAGATCCATTTCTAAATTGTTATCTTTTATAGAGGTGAAGTTACTAAACTTCTTTTAGACATTTCCATGGGGTTATGAAATTTTGTGCGTTTCTTGTTCTTCCGGAGAAGGCCGCACATTGATAAATTCTTCAAAAATATAGATTGTTTTCTTTGCAACAACTTTACCTTTATACAAGATGGCAAGCTAAAAGTTGATAAATTTGGTAAATTTAACATGCCCTTTCCAACCGAGTTGATATTATGTTTCGATTACACTCGAGTACCTCGACCAACGTCTACTGGGGCACGCCCCGTCTCCCCAGTCCGCTTCAACCAGCACCCGTAATTCACTCGATCGCATGTCGGTTTTTTTGTAGCTAGAATTTTTGATGGATCAGGTTTGTTGAAATTCCGAGGAATTTTGGCATTTGGGGAACTTTATTTGCATTCAACACCTCGAACATCTTGAGCATATAAATGGCAAGACGACTAATATCATTGTTGCGCTCCTGAAATAACTGGACGAGTTGTCCCTTGATTTTTTGAGCCGATATTATTAAAAAGCACATACATTTAGTAGGTCAGGCTATCTGCTCGCTCGCTCGTCGTTCATTTTGCCTTTTGTTTCATCAACGATTTTCAGATATAAGAAAAAAAAGACTGTTCGCAGCTTTTTTCAAGAAGCATACATGAACGTACTGTGCATCCTTCTTAAAAAATCTTAACGCCAAAGTCAAGGCGTACATAATAACAATAGTCGATTTATTCTTGGTTTTCTCCCTTAAGAACAGTCTCTCGACGCACAACGGGAAGCAAAAGCCGACTATTTCTTAAAAGACGCTTACCAGCTGTGACTTTTCAGATTCTTAAATGCATATGAAATATTCAATTTAAAGCATTTTTTAGACGTTTTGTAAAATAATACTCAATGCACGAGTCGCGGGAATAGTGGGCCTTTTTTAAAATGCGTTTGTGATTGCGTCTGTTTTTCACGAAATCTGAAGTCTGAAGATGAAAATCTAGTTGGTTAAAATGACGCCGATCACAAAATGCTCGTGCGTAGCCGTCGGGTTTGTTTCAGTGAGTGCTTGCCATGATAATTAAGCATGATAGGTATATCGTTTTCCTAAACTCTTTCGCCTGTTGTTTCATGTATAAAATAAAAATTCACTCAGTCGGTTAACTGTAGTTTTATAGCTGCCGCTTCACACAGTTGTGAAACTTCGTCAACTTTGAATAGTAATGCAACTCGCAGCATGAACCAACCAGAATTACCTTGGTAGATTAATGTAAAACGGACTTTTCTATTTAGTTTGACCAACATAACTTAATCGTTTAAGCGAGAAATTGTTTTGATTGGATGGTCCATAATCGAATTGCCCGCAAGCTTCTAATCGGATGTAGCAAGGAGTTTGTTGAACATTGAACTAATAGTGAAATGCGGCGAATATTTGTCGACTGAATTGTATTTAGGAGTAGGTTTCCCTTTTTGATATTATTTGCCGCGGATGCAAAACTGTGGGGTAAAAAGGCATCACAAAAACAAGTCATTGTTTTGGGATATTTTTAAGTCCTAACTGCTAAAAGCAGGATTGATTTGCTTCATAGTGCTTTTTTCATAGCTTATCAAATAGAAGGCATGTTTTGTCTTCGGCAAACTACGCAAAGTTCTGTATGTAATCAGTATTGTTTATTAAAATGTCATTCACTTTTCTATCAATCGAATTTCGCTCAGCACTGTGCCGTTCTTCATCGACTTTCGATCTTAGCAAATCTGTCAATTTTGCCAATAAACTGAAAAGATCAAAGATTTTGTTTTGACATGTTTAAAGCTGGTAAAGTTGTCAGACAAACATATTCATGCGAAGTTTCAGGTACTTAGCTACAGCCTTTGGATTTGAAGAGAATTGAACAGCAGTGTTTCCGTTCTGGATGAAAAAAATGTGTTTGTTGCTCATTACAGCTTTCGGAATAGTTTGTGTTTTAGCTGATCACGTTTTGAAGTTTCTAGCTGCTTCTTTTTACCATCTTAACTCGCTGTTTGTAGAAATATTGGTAAAATTTAAATTTCTTTTCGACTTCTCGAGAACAAGTGTCAAGTGATTTGTTATTCAAAACAACGTTCGAAGTTTTGTTATTCTTGATCTCTGCCTGTTCTCCCAACGCAAACTTTGGAGTAAGTCAAATAAGAAAATGAAATCTGGATGAGCTGTTGGAGTAAAAAATAGATTAATTTCTATACTTTCGAAAGTAAAAAAGCGTGTTCTTGGATTTGTTTCATATGTTATTTCAAATTGGAGATTAATCATTTATAAATACCAGAGGGACGCGCGCAACGCTTTCTGGGTAGGTCACCCAAAGTTTCCCCTTTGTTGAGAATTATTTTTCAAAGTATCAGCTCGGAAATTTGATCGAGAGAAGGTGAAAGAAGCTTAGAAATTTGTTAGTTCTTTTTAACTTCCCCCAGAAGTGCAAGAAAGACAAGCGGGAAAGCTGTGTGCAAGATTTTGGTGAGACTTTAAGGTTGTCATTCTGTTGATTTCGATTTATTTACTTCAGAGCGGTGAGTTGACTTCAATCTTGCTGACAGAAGTTCTCACTTATGCAAATTTATGGCATTTTGAGGCGAAGGCACCGATAAGTGAAGTTTGAAAGAATTTCCTTACAGTTTTAGCGAATCCTTGCCATTTCCTGAAAGATAGGCCCCAAGAAAATTCAAACTTGCCCAAGTTTAGTAGCTTATTGAATCCAGTCGATTGTTTTCGTTCTTTGACGAGTTCAAGCAGTTTTAAATTTATGCTGGCTTTCTAATGATATATTTAAATAGCTGTAAAATCCATGTAAATGTTGGCTGTTGTTGGCGAGACATAGTAATAGTTTCAGCTGAATGCGATGTTGGAAAGTTATGCTCGAAAGAGCGCGCTTTGAAAGAATATTTATCACAACTTCTGATCAGTTTGAAGGTAATTTGTTAGACTTAACATATCACACATGTTACCAGATTTGAAACGCTTTATAAGCACTTTACCCGTTCAGCAAAACTATTTGAATTTTTGGTGGCCCTTCAGATGTTTATTCTTTGAAACAAAACTGAGAAATTTAGTTTTTGATCATGTTCTGGGTACTTTATTGTCTGCAAATGGTGGGGGTTGACAGAGTATTCTCTCGCGTACTTCGGGGGATATCATTTCAATATTACATGTTCCAACTGGTAAATTTAATCTTTTGAGGGCCGTATTTAAAATATTCTCCGCTTTTTGCTTTCTGTTGAATTTTAATCAGTTTGTGTTGTTTCCGTGCGCAGGTTTAGAGAATTAGCCAGAAAGAGCAACTTGTTTAGTAAAAGCTCAAAGAAACTGCCAAAAGGGCAATACATTTGGAGTTTATCATGGAACTTTCGACATTGTCTGTGGGGTTACAGGATCCGAAGCAAATACTTCGGCCAGGATGCAAGAGAGAAACATACAGCGGCGAAATTGTAAGTAGCTTAACTTTTGAAGACCTTTATTTCCTACTAAATTCTAGTTGGTGAAAGTTGGTCTGTGAGTTAGGAGATCGTTACATATTTCAGTGTTCCGGAGCAAACTCCACATGAATCGCAATTTGATATCTTATCTGAACTTGAGCTCGACTAAACGTGTTTGCGAATGTCTGTTTGTTAGAAATATTTTTTAATCGTGCCTTCAACCAAGGTTTTGAGAACTTTATTTCGCTAAGGTGCATAGAAAAGTTTGCGTTTATTTTACTTTTGTGGCAATCGAGTTATTTATATTTGTTATGAAATATTTTGGCAAGGAAAAAGATTTTTAAACTTTTTTTCCGCAGAAGGCCAACTGATTTGCATAAATTTTGCTGACATTCAACTCATTCATTCGAAGCCAGAAAACTAACAAAAAGTTGTTTCCCATACGAAGGAAGTTAATGAATAATACAGTCGTCTTTTATTGCCAAAGAGAAATCTCTTGACCGAATATCGCCCTGTTCTTTTTAGTTAATTTCAGTGTTTTTTTGGCGTTGTGTTCTTCAAAGTTTCTTGTAGGATGTATTTGTCGATATGCAAATTTCTGGGCTCCCTCGAGGCGAAACAAGTCCATTAAAATTTGACTCAAATTGTTCAGCACGAAGAGAACTCCCCATCGAAAAAACTTTAGCTGACTAGAATCAAAGTGATGTTGCGAGGGATTTCAGTTTAATGGTTAGAAAAAGTCTTTGGATGATTCAAGTCGCTTCTGCGCATACGTAAACGATAAAATATCTGTTTTTACATGTTCATCCGAATTGTTTTAATTGAAATGTATTTATTTTAAAATACAATTGATAGATCGAACAAAATTTTGCGATAAAGTGGCAAATATATTTCACATATTATATTTAAATATGGCTGTGTGTTTTTTCTCAGTTGGACATGTGTTTAAGTGGTAAAGTGTTGTCTTCATTATAATTCACAGATGGCTTGTTGAAGATTTAACCCTCCCATCTTAAGCATAAATAAAAGTTTTAAAACTCGTTTAATTTGTACGAATTTGTTGCAAATGTATTCCGAGTCACTTTGATGCTTTTTGAGATAGTTCTTGAATCTTTCAAGAGTTTTGCAACTTCTCTGCTCTTAACTAACTTGTGTAGCTGCAAAACAGCAATTGCAATATTTGTCAAAGAATAAATACTTTTTGAAGCTTAGAAGTGTTCAAATATATTTTGAATATATAGAATTTTAATTATCTAGCCACTTGCTGCTTCAAAGTACTATAAAACCAGGTAATGTGTTGTCTCACACGTTTTAGATTTTTGAGAGACTTTTGGTTAGAGTTGCTGAAACAGCTTTAAAAAGATTTAAAACTTGTCATATAGTTTTTATCTGGGTTTGGAGAATCAATACTTGAATTTGCAGGTGATCTTTTACATTGAAAAATTTGAATAACAATTGACACAGGGCAAGAAATTTCACTACTTCTTTCTGTGATCCTGTTTTATTTCTTTTGTCACAAGGTCATTGAGTAAATATACTAAGTTATAATTTTGGGTTTCATTCCTACAGGGGAATGACACTTAATTTAAACTTTTTGAGCTTCTTTGGTTAGTTTTATGAGCATGAAGTGGTATTGCCTTTCAGCCCAGATGATTGAGAGCTTTTAATCTTAGCAGGATAGCAGCTTTGTGTTTGCTTTGTCAAATACATTTATAAAAATTTCCCCAATGTTTGATGGTTGAAAACATTAAAAGTAAGACTTAAAGAATGTACATGTTTGTTGAACATGTTTCAAACATGCACACTGAAACGAAAATGAATCCAGAAGATGTACGGTAATCTAACAATTTCATGGTCTGGTTCACAATGCATTCTTTTAAAATTACGCCCATCTTTAAGTAACTGGCTGCAAGACTGAAATATATTCTGATTGTGATGCTTGACTCCTGACAACTAGCTATCTTCATTTCGAAGTTAGCCGACAGGTCATGATGTTATTTGTTCAATATAATGATGTTTTGACTCTTGCTTCTAAAGTTGCAGCTGTAAAAAGTGAACATTAAAATTTATCAATAAACATTTTAGAACATTTGCAAGTGTTTGACTTTATCACTATAGGGTTCATAATTTGTAATACATTACCCTAATATATTGAACAAATCAAAAGACTGAATCATAATGTAACACTTGAATCAGTATTTCAAACCTTTCTTTCAAAGAACAGATAAGCTTTACTTTTTCCTTTGTACTATTAAAAATTATCAGTTGCATGTTAAAGATGTTTGGAATCTATTAGCTGATTGAAAGTGCAAATTTCGGATTCTGGAACAGTTTTTAATGTTTGCATAAACTGTTTTGATTCACTGAATGCACCACCTCCTCACCGTTAGAGCAGATGGTTGTTCCACAGTGGATTTGCACTTCCCAGGGTTGAAACTTTCACCAACGATTAGGTTAATTTCTTTGCAGGGTGATTTAAGATGTTATTTCCAGTTTACTAACTGGTTTTTCTGGAGTGCTTCATCATTTGATACTTAATAGGAACTGAATTACATAGTCTAGGCAAAAACACTTACTCTGAAACTTGTCAGATCTGATGTAGTGGTCAAGCGGTTAGTGTGTCTGACTCACAACCTAAAGGTTGAGAGTTCAAATCCAGGTCTAATCATTGTGTTGTTTCCTTGAGTAAAATAATTACTTAATTTGCTCAAGTTAACTCAGCTCGACAAAAGAGTACCAGCATCTGCTGGGGGCTAACGAGTGGTGGATTAATGTCCTGTCCAGGGGAGTACAGAGTTTATCTGCTTAATACTCAGGCACTGGCCCTTATGAATCACAAGTCTTGGAAAAAGTCTAACACTTTCAAAAGACAGATTAACATTGTAGCTATTAGATAATTTGTCTAATCCAGATCAATTTGTTTATAATGTATAAATGTCATCTAGACAGTTCTTAGTTTGTACAATTTTTTTTGAAGTACTATGCATTACTTGTTTTTAAGGAGCTGTGATTTTTTTCAAAAAAGTTTACTCATGTTCTTGTTAATGACATATACATGTAGGTGCAGAAAGAACTGATTTTGAATTTGTATTACTCTCTTAATTGAAGCTGAAAAAACTGGTATTACTTGTGGTACAAACTCCTACATGTGTTAGTAAGTTAAAATCTATGAGAGTTGAATCTATATTTTGTTGCTATATGTAATTGATGCCAGTTTAATAGATCTATTTTTCAATCTCTTCCGTCACCCTCCTCTTTCCCTCTCCCCCTCAACTCCATATCGTCATCCTCTTCTAACCCTATCCCTTCTCCTTCATGTTTCTTCCCCCTTTCTTTTCTACCTTCTCTTTTCTCTCTTTCCCCTTTAACCATACTTCGTTGCCTTCATTTTTCATCTTTGATCCTTTCTTTGACTTCACTCTCCATTTCAGATTCTCATTCTTTTTTTGTGTTCCTCTTTCCTCCGCACCCATTAATTTTCCCCTTATCCCCCTTCTCTTATTCTTGACTCAGTTGCTTTTCCTTTTTTAATTCCCCTCTCTCACTCACTGCTTTTAAATTGTGTGAAATTAAGGGGGGAAAGTTGGCCAAACCTGGTTATTTCCTCTTGGGCCAGCTGAAATCCCAGAAGAACAGTCTGCAAAATTGTGAATCATAATTCTCCTTCATCCAGTACTCCTACCCAGTTTCCATGTTGCTAATTCTCCCTCTCCCATCCCCTTTTCCAGTTCATTTATTGCCAATTCTCCTTTGTCCAATCCTCCTCCCCAGTTTCCCTATGGCTAGTTCACCTCCCATTCTCCATCCCAGTTCCCCTATTACCAATTCTCCTTCATCCAGTACTCCTGCCCAGTTTCCATGTTGCCAATTCTCCCGCCTCCCATTCCCTTTTCCAGTTCATTTATTGCCAATTTTCCTTCATCCAATACTCCTCTCCAGTTTCCCTATGGCCAATTCTCCTTCGTCTAATCCTCCTTCCCAGTTCCCTTTATTGGTAGTTGTTTTTTCCAGGGTTCATACAGTCTTAAATCATGTCTGAAAAAAGTTGTGACAAGATTATTTTGGGGGTTGGCCTTGCAAGTCCATCCACCAGCCCCCTATCCAGTTTGTAATGTTTCTGTATTTATTCATTCATTTATTTTTTCTTTATTTTTTAAGAACTGGATGAAAGTTTCAAAATAAAATAAATAAATAAAAATTTGGAAAAAATTTAAAATTGTGTCAGGTCTTGAAAAAGTCTTGATTTTCTACATGTATTTTCAGCATGTGAAAGCCCAGTAAGTTGAACAGGTTCAGTTTTAAAGTTGATACTTTAGTGACACAAACTTTAGAGTGTAATTGAAGGCTTTTTGTATGTTGCTCATGACCTTGGAAAAATCACAAATTAGTCTGGAAGAAGTCTGGAATGTTGCCTGCCATGACAGTTCAATTTACAGTTCATATTATATAGAGTTGGTAGTGAAAACTCTGTATTGTTTGAAGCATTGGTTTGCATTGCAGCATGAATTTGTGCCACTTTTCTGTTAAAACACAATAGCCATGGCTGGCGCAAAAGGTGTCTTAGATTTTCTCCATTTTGGTCTTAAAATTCCTTAAAGATATTAAATTCATTTATCTGAATGCTGCAGGTACCATGCGTCTAAGTAATGTAAAATTTACAATGTACAAATTATGTGTGATCTGAAAGCTGACAACTAATTTTAAAAAGCAAGAAACTTCTTAATAATATGTTTTGTGCTTTCATGTTACATTTAAACATCAAAGTTTAAAAAGGTTACTATCAAAGTTCACAACAGATACTTTGAATTTTAGAAATAATTAGTGTTCACCAAATTAAACACTTTAAGCTACATGTAGGTTCTTTAAGATAAAGAATGTGTTAATGAATGGTCATTTTAAAAATATTGGTTTTCAGTAAAAATAAATCATTCTTAATGTGTAGTCATAATTAGAAATTTCATGATTTGTAGGGAAAGGGTTGATCCAAGAAATTATTATTACAGCTAAATTTTACTAATATACTAAACTTAGTTGTGTTAACATTTATTGTAATTATAAGTTATTGTTTTGTGAAGGCAAAGAGCAAATGTTATGTAAAGATACAAACTATAACTTACAATAGTTGCTCCAGATCTATCACTCAAGTATCCGGGGCAGCACAAGCTTAGTAGAAATATGCAGTCTAGTATTCAGTAGAGTTACACATCTAACAATTTCAGTTCTCATGATTGTGAAATTTCTGCTGCTTTTGTCTATCACAGGAGTTTTCACCAAAAGTTGCCAAGTTTGCCACTGAGACATCAGACTGTGACCTGTTACCAGAGTCTAGCACACAGAGCGAGTTTGTGGACACCACTGAACAAGTTGATGAAACCCAAGAAGAAATGGGCTTGAAGATAGAACAGTTTTTTTGTGAAGTTTGTGGAGAAGAGATTGAAAGTGAAGAATTTGTAAAGGAGGGGAAATTTTACTGCAGTGAAGAATGCATAGACAGGGACAGTTCTGCTTCAGGAAGACAGTCGCGGAAGGTGAGAGATTTTTCTTACTGCTGTGTTAGTATAGTTTCCTTTGTTAATGTTGGTGTATATTCTGGAGAATGATAATTAATATTTGCTCTTGCAAGAACAGAAAACAATAGCTGTCTTTATTGTGCTTCTGCAGTTTGATTTGTTTTCTCATGTACATGTATATTAACAATTTGAAAATTTAGTACTGTTGCAAGTTTTTTTTTCATTATTTGGTGCAGAAAAGGCCTCAAAAACCAGTAAAAAATTTGTTTTTAATAATATTAATATTTGTTATTATAACTGTAATCTCATTGCTTCTGTTCACACTATCTGTTTACTAAAAATTTAAATGATTTCATGATTGCACTTTTTAAAAATTAGTTATTATAATTATAATTAACAGCAAATTGAAGTTAACAAAAAACTGAAGTTTTTGAGTTTTTGAAAGGTTTTGTATACAACTACAACACTGTTTAATAATACATGTACATGTATAAATGTTTCCTAAAAGTGGTGTTTTCCAATTGACCTTCCTAATATGTCACACAAGGATATTTTGAAACTAGTCTGACTATTTAATTTGTAGTTTTAAGTCTGTTTTGAACTCATTTAACTGCTGACTCCTGAGGACATGTACATGTATACAAATTTACACAATGTGAAAATTTCTCTAAAACACTTTCATTGACTTCAACTAGTATCAGCAATAAGCTGAAGGTTGCATGGAGTCGCTAGAAGTATGTTACTTAAGGCAATATTTTCAGAAATGACATTAATCGTTAGGCCACACTATTTGTATTTCTTGTTTTACAGATTTTTCTGGTCAATATCAAGGACCAGAGGGGGTATTAAAAATAAAAAAGTTGTCACAAGATTTTTTGTGTTAATACCAAAGATACATGTACAGTGTATGTGTAAAGTGCAACTCTTAATGAAAACTTTTGGAATAAATTTGTCTTTGAATAAAAATATGTTTTTAATAATATCAATTAATTCAATTTTTCTTCCATTGTGAATTTTTTTAAAAATATGAGCAAAAATTGGATTAGAGCTAGGGTCTGTAAAACAAGAAATAAAATTGGTGTGGCCTTAGCAGTAAACATGGGAATACATGATAATCCATGATAATCCATCTTTACTAAGATTTAATTTTGTAGATACATGTAGAAAGCAAATCAGTCACCTTCATTTAAAAATCTTAGGATGTTGTTAGTGTTTCCAATGTTCAGAAACAGCAGATTTAAGGAAAATACATGTAACAGATTAATTTTAATAACAATTTTGCTACCAGTCTAGAAAGTTGAAACTGAAAGAAGTTTAAGTATGGTGAAAACTTAAAATAAGGTCATGAAAAACTGCTAAGGTCATGGAAAAACTTATGGATTTTCAGGTCAAAAGAGAAAAACCTTATAACCAAGTAATTGCCATGTTATTTTATTTCAGTCACGTGGTGTTCGGGGTGATAGCTGTTGCCCTGCGGACTCCCCAGCAGCTGGTATCAAGGACTTAAAGAGACAGTGCCGTGGACTGGGAATGGCAGGTACATGTAAAGTTATGCTTTTTCTAATTTCAGTCTTAGATAAAACACAATCATTACATTTACTGTTTGTAATCTTTCTTTTCCTTTGTTTATTAATATGAATTGCAGGATCCAGGCTTCATCTTTTTTGCAGGTGTACTTATTCAAAGTTCCAATTCTACAAAGTTTTCGTTTAGTCACAAAACCTACAATTTTGAACACATTTAGAAATGTGCAGTTGTGAATGGCCTAGTCCCAACTTTGAGCCCTGGTTATCCAAGACAGGGTTTTAACTTTATTGTACTGTACATAGCATATGCTTCATAAATAAATTGTAAGTCTGTTACTGTGCACTAGCACAAGGGGGAGCAAGGGGGGGGGGGGTCTTGTCTCAACTTTACAATAACCAATTTAAATTTGCATTTCATACATCATGAAATGTTAAATTTATATCACCAAGAAAGGCATTTCATTCCAATCACGGTTTTCACAAAAATCACATATCACAGGGTGGTAAAGTGCCTAATCACAGAGTCACGAAGATGACCTTGCCCTCCTTCTACATTGTACATGTAATGTAGCACTGAACATCTTTTGTTATTGGACTAGAACTGAGAGGAGTATCTGTTGCCAGGCAGTAACATCAAGGGAAATGATTCTTTCATTATTTTTGAGAATTAGGGAACTTTATTACATGGTTTTTAGTGTAATAATTACAGTATTTAATGTATTTTTTCTGTTTTCTGGTGAAATAGCTTCTATCCAAGAGCTGATTGGGTAAGTACTCAAATGTTACAATTTCTAAATTATAAAATTAAAGTTGTTTCTGATCGAGATAAAAAGCTTTTTAAAATTGTTAAAAGATAGTAGAAAAAGTATTAACCTTGATATTGCAAAATTTTCGGCCACTATCAGTGACCTTCTTCAGAGATTATTAGAAAACACTGAACACATGTTTGTGTTAGTTTGATGAAAGGTTTGAATACTCAAGGGATTTTCCTCTCATTCATTGTGTTTTGGTCAGCCAAGGAATGCCATGATTCCAAGAAAAGCCTTTGTCTCCAATTGTTCACGCCCTTTTCTTTTATTTCAACATAATTGGGGTGGATGTTGTGGTTTGTGGTTTCAGCATGATATTTAATCATTGAAAAATTGTCAGGATGTGTGCTAAGATTGTGTTCACTGCATGACTGCACATAGTTATTAGGTGGTCCCTGGCACTTTTCTGTGCCAAAGTAACTCTTTTTCCACCACCCTCTCCTCCCAAAATTAAGTGACTAACACATTTTTTATGATGTAATTGTACTATTTAGGATACTATTTAGCATGTTTGCATTTCCAGCGTTGTACAATCATGTAAAATGGCATTTGTTGTTTTTAATCAGTTTTCATTCAGTTTTCATTTTAACTGAAGAAGAGAGAAGCTATTTTCTCGAAATGTTCTTTTGATATTGTTAAAAAGTCAGAATCAAGCTTGTCTTAAATGTTTTATACCATGCCTGACTGCAATTTTAATGTTTATATGTATCAAACTTATTGTCCATGTTTTTAATCTACAAAAACATTGTCTTGCTAGTTGCCCCACTCCCGGCTGTGATGGAAAGGGACATGTGAATGGGAGGTTTTCTTCACATCGCAGGTTCGTTACTACTCAACCATTCCTAATATATTGAATTCTTTTCTAACAAGGGCTGAGTTTTTTGGTATTAGTTTTTTGCAGTTTTTCCACTGTTTTGGCCATTAGCAAACCAAGACAAAGATTTTAGTACAAAAACACAACTGATTCATTAATTTATTGTAATCCTCACTCCCACCAAGTATAAAATTATCCCTGAGTACTCTAAATTGAACTGTTTGGAAATAAAACTAAACTTTTCTTGTACTCCTTTTTATTACTTTCCTGCCAGTTTGATTATATTTTCCAACATCAAATTTTAGAGTTTTAAATTCTTTTATATTATTGCATTGTATAGATCTGCACATTTATCAACCCAATATTAGTTAATATCCTGTTTTAACTGTCAGTAAACAAGAAATCGAATTCTTTATTATGTGTGACAACTTTGATGTGAAAAGCAAAATAATAGGAAGTTATTGAAAATGACCATTTAGTTTATAATAGTGATGGTGATCCCAAAAGACAATTATTTAGTGAGTGGCCTATACTCTGGTAACAAAGACAAGTCAAATACAAAATTGTTTATGTAGGTGTCAGGAGCCCAGTAGTAAGTAGTACAATGTATGTACATGTAGTACTATTACCAGTGGTACACATTAGCCATAAAGTCATAGATATACATGTACATGTATATGTAACTAATAGTGTTGTATAGGGACTGGGATCTCTGTTTTACTGCTGTTGACTTACAGTGTAAGTAGCATTATGAATTTGATGAGAAGACTAGTTACTGTTACTGTGTGTCCTCATATCACTGTCCGTCTTGTGATCTTCAGTGTCTATGGCTGTCCATATGCACAAAGGTCTGGTCGACACCAGGGACGGTCAGAGTTGGGAGGTTGGTTGACATGTGAATCAGCTAGGTGACACCAGTTTTGAAGTCATTTGTTGCTTTATGGGAATTTCTGGTCAGAATTGAAGAGTCTAGTGCAAAAACAATGTAATGACTTCATATTAAAATTTAAATTCTCCCAAACAAAAAACAAAAACTGAGAAACCTTCAGAGAATTGAGAATCAAATTGATCTTAATTAAATCACTTAATAGTTAGTTTAACGTTGTTTTTGCACTAGTGTCTTCAATTTTTGACTATACAGTACATGTATAAGAAGAAAAAAGAAGTTTTATTATGACTTTTTTTTATTATGGTCTTTTTATGTGAGATGACTTTTTTACATGAAATTATATATATTATTAAACAGTGTTGAACAATTTTGTTTGCCTGGCCAGCAATGTGTGACTTTGAATATTTCATAAGAAACCCACACTTACTATCTCAACATATTTTGAACAAAAAAATTGAATGTAAGATTTAAGTTTTGTGTAGCCAAGTACAGCTGCAGTTGTAACAGAAAATCTGCAACATAAAATGTAGTTTAACTTGAATTGCACAGTCAACCATCATTTTTGACAGATCTATGTAGTTATCTGTGTAGTGGTGTGCCCTGTCCCTTTAACCGGCACAGTCCCCAACCACTTTATCATCAACATCCATCTTTTCCCTATATTTTTCCCTTAGATTGATTGGGTGGGAGAGTAATAAAATGATCATATTTATAACAAATATATCTGCAGTGAAATGTGACGTTATCCCTACCTATTTATAGAATATATAATTTCAGTTGGTTACTTAATCATATATTTCTCACGTACTCTTCAGTGGATAAGTAATTACTGTGATATTGTTTGACTGGTGTTTTTTCCTTTCTGCAGAGAGAAGTGAGGAAGCTGGTGAAGGGTCAAAGTAAGGCCACATTTCGTTTTGTCATTAGAAACTTTCATACTAATAGTGCTCATAAATCTTAATGATTAATGATTTATTGGGCTAATTCCACTAAATAATAGAATTATTAACAGGGCTCGAAATAACCACTAGCTAATGGCAAAACTGCCAGCTGCTATCACTGAAATTTGCTCTTTTGCTTGCAGGAGATTCTAACTGGCAGAATGTTGTTAATCTTTTCTTGGAAAATAAAGTTTATTTCCAAGTGACATGAAACAGACTTTTTAACAATAGATTTTGATAATAACCTAACCAGTCAAATATTCCTTTGTTGCAATGAAGGTGCCCCACCCCAGGCTGTGATGGAAATGGCCACAAGTCAGGCATGTTTGCAACCCACAGAAGGTGAAGTGTATATAATACAATGTATATGTTACTATAATATGTGTTGTAACCCACAGAAGGTGAAG
>JANSTQ010163789.1:0-10618 GCA_026167885.1 Bergia puertoricense
GAGTATCTCTTATCAAATGGTGTTCCTCATTATGGTTCCATTGCCTCAGGCTGGGCCATTTATGATTAATATAATACTTTACTTTTGTTTTGGCAGAGTTTAGACTATGATATCCCAGAAAACAGCTTACATTTTCGAGAACAGAAGTCTTTCACTGCTGAGGTAAGGAACCCAGGGGGTGGGGGTGGGTATGCCCTTCTATCCACTGAGAAGAAAACTGGCCAAATACCTATGGCTGATCACTGCCGACCATCAGTTAGTTCTTATTGTTTGTCCTAGTTTTTGCATGGCGTTTATGCCATTGCTAAATAAATAACAAGTCTAAGTATATCCAGTGAATGTTTGTAGAAAACTGAAATAGATAACAGGTGTAAATCCACACAAAGAAATAGTGTTAAAATGTGTGTTTTGCATCAGTCTTGTTACCTTTTATTATTGTCATATCACCTGAAATAGATATGGTCACCCCATTAAAATTGTTTTTTTGGTAATCTCAGCTTGATAATAAGTCTTTAACCTTTTCAGTCCCAGCCAGTTTATGAACATCTATTTTCTCCATACTTTATCAAGACAAAATAAGTTGTTTGGTGGTGAGAATAAAGGAATTGATCACACACAATAAACTATTTAGTATGAAAAGCCAAATTCTCCCAAACTGTTTAAAAGGAAATTGTTGATACAGTTTAGGAGCATTTAGCAACACGTCGAATGTTGTATTTGGGACTGAAAGGGTTAAAAAGATTAAATGTGTGTTATGGGGGACCTTCATTTTTTTATAATTGAAGTGTCTAGTGCAAAAATGACGCAAGTGACTTTTGGGTGGGTTTTGAGTTTTTGACAGTCTTCTGTAGTTTTTGAAGTGTTTGTTTAATTGGTGTCACTTCTTTTTCTTATATTTTCAGCTTTAACATATAGACAGCCAATATTACCACAAAGTTTACCCTGGTGACCTTTATTCCTGCAAAAAAATCATACAAAGCCATCATGTTCCAAATTCCCTAGCAGTCACTTGCATTGTTTTCGCACTAGACCCTTCAATTTTCAGGGAGGACATTCCCCTAGACTCCCCCAGACTCTTTATCCTTCAGTGCTCATACTGAACCTTCCCTTGCAAAATCCTAGATCCACACCAGATTTTGTAAGGAAAATATCGATGATGGTTAACATTAGGGCTGGGACAAACCTTCGAACCTTCATACCTTCGTTCGTTCACGTTGCCTTTGAAGGTTTTTGTCAACGTTCGAACCTTCATTTCTTTGGTCAGTAGTTAAATTTATACAAAACAATGGCATACTTTGACAAATTGTTTAGATGCCCTAATTTCTGAGAAACTTGACTTTAAACAGTTGGCAGTTTTAAGTTATCAGATTGAGTTCATTTTCCTTGACTAATACAGAATAAAATTCTTTGAATTTGAAATGTCTCTTTTGTGTCTCAGACTGCGCTGCTTAGTGTAGGGTGAATACCTTGTGTGGTTGTGCAGCGGCATATAGTAATCGTTTTCTCATGTGTTGGAGCCAGAGGTTGAGAGTGCTTTATTAAGTACTTCCTGAAACAAAGGTTTGAAGGTTCGTTCAAAAACCCCAATGAACTTTTGAAGGATTTTTTGGCCTTTGTCCCAGCCCTAGTTAACATAGTGGAAAAGGAAGGGTAACAGTCAACTGAAGTGATGGGAGAACAGTGCTCATAAGATCTTTTTGTACATGTAGCTTTCAAGATTGTGACAAAGTTTTGGGCAAAACTTCAAGAATTGTTTGAATGAGCATGTTGAAGATGATGGCAAGCCAACAAGTCTCTCATGTTGCAGACCAATTTATTGATTTGCTTCCAAGCACTTGGAATAAAACCATATGAAGGACAAAAACAGCTGCAAAATAATGTTCTTTTGAAATAATTATTGGAATAAGTGGTCCAAAAGAAAATTTAAGAGCCAGTCAGAGGATTTCCATATTCTTCACCAAGAAGTTGAAGTGGATAATTAAAGTTTTAATTCAATTTTTTGAACTTGCTGTATGTAACTTTGAAATCTACAATGAAACTGATGATCAGTGGTTCTCATATTACTTCCACTGACTATAAAACAGTCCCACAGGTTGTCATTTCAAGTAATACATATTAACTATAATATGTGAAAACTGTCTGCGTTTTGTTGTTTGATTTTACAGAAAGTGCTCCAACGAAACCTCTACCGATGGTTTGTAATGTTTGCCATTGGAGTTTTAACAGGCTTGGTTGCTTTTGTCATTGATGTTTGCATTGGTCTCTTATCAGGATGGAAATATGTTACAATTAAGAAATGTATCCTTCTGTTTTGAAAATATTTTGAAACAATTAAGTATCTTACAAGTAAGTACATGTAGATCATATTTATCATATTTTCTTACTATGTTTTGTCAAAATAATTATCCTAAAATGTAAAAATTAAATAACTTTCAGTGTCCATATCTTTAAAATAATTTCGTTTTAAATAGTTTTGAGCCTTTTAAACTTTGTTGCTCTTAAAGACAGCTGTAACATTCACTGCAAACCATGGACATGGTGTGCCATTGTGTCTAATAAGGATTTTGTGGCTGACCGTTAACAGCTGGCTTTCCTTGGTCAGCTGACCACGGCAATGGAAGCTGATAGCACCTGACTCGGTCCATGGTCTTCAGAACTGACCTTGGTTGAGTAGAGCTGACTGTGACTGATTATCCCACTGCAAAATGACATTGGCCATAATCAACCAAAAACATAAGATAAATTAGATAGGCTGGCAGATTGTGACGTAATGCCTGCTTGGTGCTGGATTTCAGTCACTTTAAATTTATCCTTACTGGACAGAACAACATCATGCCTTCATTCTACACTATAGAAGTTAAATAAATCAATAAAGAATGAAATTGATAAATATAACAGCTGCCAATAAGATACTGCATTCCAGGGCTGGAATTTGGAAGTGAGATGTTTGGAGCAAATTTGCTACTAGCTCACAGATTTTAGGAGCAAAAACCAATGTAGTGGTAGCAAAAAACTAAAGTCCTCAGAGTCAAAGCAATAAAGGAAGTTAACAATTATAATCTAAGTTTTATTAAAAAAACACAATACTGTTTTGACTGCAATTTTAAGAGCTTGATTAATCTGACATGAAGTACCTAAGAGTTAAGGAATTAGGGTATACTCTCAAATGAATTGCACATTGCACACAAAGTCGCATTTTATTTTTGCTCCTACCTTAATATATATTATGCCAGAATTTTTCACTCACAATATTGCTCCTTAGAAGCAGATTTTAGGAGCAAACTAGACAATTCTGGTGGCAAATTGCTACTTGCTCCCAGTTAATTTTGAGCCCTGCTGCATTCACTGCAAAGGTGGTGGCAAGTTGACACTGGTGCAGTAGTTTCACCATAAACACAAACTAGTCAAGTCAAAAAGATCATTTAAAATTATCTAGTTATAAAATCTGTGTCTTGATTTTCCATGTTTGATATGAAATCTGTAATAAAGTTTTGCTTAACTTTTCAATTCAGATATTGATCAATGCACTACAGAAAACCGAACCTGTTTAGCAGCTCCCTATGTATTGTGGGTACTTATTGACATGCTTTATGTCCTTGTTGCAGCATTTCTTGTTGCATATTGTGAGGTAAGCTGTTGCACACAGAAAGTGCTGTATGATTATACATGTGGATGAACAATTTCTTTATTTTCAAAGCCAATCAATGAATTTTATGCTTTAATCATCTCTCTCTATCCAGAATAAAGGGGATATGATTGGGGGTTAAGATTTCAACAAAATTGATGAACCCTTAAAATAGTTACATCTTTATCGTACCTTCAGAGTGATGTGAGGTAGGTAAGGAGACAAACCTGTAGGTGTACTGAAATAAGGGCGAATTTTGGGAGAGAAGCTGATAGGGCTGTTTTTGAAACAGTTTAAAAGAGTAAGACTGAAAAAAGAGTACAGATACCTTTTCTTGCCCCCATTCCCTCCCAGAATTGTGAGTTCTGGCCTTCCCTTTCTAAAGTTTTTGGATTTGCCCCTGTGAATTATAATCATTTTATGTAGGGATATCAAATGCAAGCATAAACATTTGAGCAATGAATTATGAAAACTGGCGATTTTGAGCAAGTGAGCATCCTTCAAAATTTTGCTAGCAGTTCAAGCAGGAGCCAAATTTTACAAGCATTTCAGAATTTTGTGGTACCATTCAAGAGTTCTATGTGTACCAAGTTGTTTGTGATGTCTGACTTGTTAACATTCCTGTACAGCCTGTAGCAGCTGGCAGTGGAATTCCCCAAATCAAGTGCTATCTAAATGGAGTGAAAGTACCACATGTTGTCAGAATAAAAGTAAGTTAAGAAGTCAAATTTCCATATTTTTGTGTTTCAAAGAACTTGAAAACCTTTTGTTGCTATGATTATTGGTATCTTGAAATATGCCATTTTGAAGTGCTCTGATTGGACGATTTTGAAATTCTGAAGTTTTAATTTCAGTTTCTTAAAAGGAAACATAAAAAAACAGCTTGTTGAATCAGTGTCATGCCTTTCTGTTGGCAAAAGCTTTTTTTATAAAAATCAAAAGTTTATTGTCGGAGCTTTGTTTCATTTTTGAGTTTAAATTCTGAGAAACTACCACTTGAATGCCTTGCTGATGTCTGTATTCTAGACTATCTCTTATCGTGGGACGTAAATGAAAAATCAAAAAACCTACTTTTGTTTAAATTTCATGTTGAAATAATTGCCATAGTTGTTCTGAGTCCTTTCCCTGAAAAGCTCCTTGAGCCCTAATTTTCCTGAAATGACGTTATGTATGGCGTCAACAGAATGGACAAAATAAATGCAGTGTGTTTCATATTAACAGTCGTGCCCAACCTACTCACAAAGTTCTGTTGCACCCACAATATTGTCTTCTGTGTTTTTATACCTGTAGTAACTAAATGGGTGTTTTCTTGAATTTCCAGATCCCTGAATGGAATTGTTTAGCATTTTTTGTGACCTAGCTCCTTCTTTGTAAAATTAAACAGTCTTGTTAATCCTTTACCCTAAAATATAATAATTATCAAATTTTTCCATTTCAGACCTTGATTGTAAAAGTTATTGGTGTGATGTTCTCAGTGTCTGGTGGTTTAGCATGTGGCAAGGAAGGCCCTATGATACACTCTGGAGCTGTGATTGCTGCGGGTGTGTCACAAGGAAGGTCCACAACATTCAATAAGGATTTTCATGTTCTAGAATACTTCAGAACTGACCATGAAAAGAGAGACTTTGTGTCTGCTGGGGCAGCAGCAGGAGTGTCAGCAGCATTTGGAGCCCCAGTGGGTCAGTGGCCTTTGTTTTTACATCAAGTTGCAGTGCAACTACGAAAACCATGAACACTTATTCATAGTTTCGAAATGTTTATCAGCCAATCAGAATTTGCCCACTGGCTGGTGTGGTTTGTGGTCAGTATCTCAACCGTAATTCAAACACAATACATAAAATAAACATAGTTTTATTGCTGTAGTCCTTGGGAAGGTTGGATCCCAACCAGAATTTTGTTTTGTTGTGCCAGCCAAAAATGTCACCCAAACTACCATATCCAAATGAAGTTCTATTGTTACTCTAAACTCCCCAAGCACAGTCTTTTTCATACAGCTGGTATCCTCTTTATTATTTTACTTTGAAGATTAACGTAAAAATATGATAAATGACTGACTATAAGAGAGTTTGGTCTTTCCTTATAAAAAGGCAAAAATAATTGATTTTGAAAGTTATAAGGCAATAAAAAAATAAAAAAAATGGTAAGCTCAAAAACTGACCTCATCCAATTTCTTGGTGATATGTGAGCAAATTTGGTATAGTGTGTTTCATGGAACAGTTGTCTTGGGAGAGTGTTCCTTGGAAAATACATCCTTGGACAGTGTCCCATGCTGTTATTACACGAAAAGGATGTCACAGAGTGGTGCACCAGTGTGCTTGGTGTTGTGACAGCAGTAGAGTTCATAATTCAATGAAGAGGGCAGTGTGAAAATGGCCTGAGTGATGATTTTAAGTAACTTTTCAAAATAATAGGAAATTTCTATTTTTTTTTTACAACTACACCATTTCCTTGGCTTAGCTAACATTTTCTGGTAAGATGGAAGACTTATGATGAAAATAACTTTGGGTCAGTATGGGTCAGTAACTTTGAAAAGTGGTGGCCTGATGGAGCCAGTAACTCTTTAAAGAGTCATTTTGTAAATTCTGTCAATGAAAGAATATGTGGTCAATTTTTTGATGAACAAGATAAAAAAAACTCAGTCAACATTGGGGGAATCATAACCTAGACAGCGTTAACCTTATGAACATCCATGAAATCAACAAGAATGAGACTGCACATACCCAAAACTTTTCACATTGGGCCAGTGCACTCTCATGCTTTGCTATTGAGTTTTGAAATTTACTGTCAGTGACCTAAAATGCTTAATGTCAAGCCCTGAAGCACCAGATGATACCAATACAAAAACTAAATGTGTTTTCTCTCTTTTTAAAGGTGGTGTTTTGTTTAGTCTGGAAGAAGGAGCCAGTTTCTGGAATCAAGCTCTTACGTGGAGAATCTTCTTTGCATCAATGATTTCCACCTTCACACTAAATTTGGCACTGTCCATCTACAACGGACACCCACTTGATCTCACCAACCCTGGTCTCATTAACTTTGGCTCTTTTGAGGTTAGATGATGCCAGGATTTTTGAGTTGGCATTGGAAATTTGTTTTGTAGTGGAATCAAATTTAGGACAAAAATGTTTTCAAATTTGGATAGTAATTTATTATTGCAGACAGTTCCAGTGACCCAGATCTCTAAGATGATTATTAGACAGTGAGATTGTTAGACAGCTATGTCGTCATTAGAACGTTTTTCTTTATCAGGTTGATAATCATATTTAGTGAAGCAGCTTACATGAGACACTAAACAATAATTGTTCATTTTAGTCTTTGTAAATTCTGATTTAACGTGACACTCGCATTTCTTGCACTTGTAAGTAAGGGGCAAGGCCCTTAGGGTGGGAGGGGATAGAGGGGTTGGCTGGAGGTGAAGGGATGGGAGTTGTTATTATTGTAATTGTTATCTGTTTGTGAACATTCTAAGGGTTCCAGATTTTTTAAGTAATTAGGTAAATCACATATTCCATAGAGCTCCATCTTAAGTAACAATTCTTTTTAAATATAATCTTGTTAGGCTTAAACAGCATAATAATCTGGTAGCTAATAATTGTGGAACAGTGTGCAACTGTTCATTCCAAATTGTTAGTGGTGTCCTAGATTGCGGGTTCTTTTGCTTTTATCAATTCTGGTTGAGACAGCATTTTGCATTCTGTGTATTAGTAAGTGGGGATGGAGTTGGGCTGATAAATGGTTATAAACTGTTTTTATGTGGCAATCTCCATTTGAAGGTTATAAGAAGCGTTTCCATGTCAGCAAATTCCGTTTTTTGAGTAGCTGCAAGTAATAGCCAAATGTTGTTGCTTGTTGTTCCTCAGGGTATTTCTTACTACGGATATGAAATTCCTATTTTCTTGCTGATGGGAGTTATTGGTAAGTAGATCATGCACCAACAATTGCCTGTTATTTTGAAATCTCAATTCTAAATATTTCTTTCTTGTGTTTATTTGTTGAAGCTAGGTACACTTGTCCGAAAAAATTGTTTTTTGTGCCCTGAGTGGGATTCGAACCCGCATCTCCCTGGTTACTAGTCAGGTGTGTTATCCACTACACCATCAGGACTCGCCATGCTGGCAACATAGCAAATTCATGAGGTGTCTTGATTAACTGGGGGATCTTGCAGAGCCCAATTTTTTCCTTCATTTGAGTGTGTTTTGTCCACGAAACAGTTTCCCGTTGGGTCGCTGTGACATTAACTGTTAAATTTCCGATGATGTGGCTAGCTTTCGGGATAATTTCTTGTGTTTATTTGTTTGTTGAAACTAGGTACACTCGTCCAAAAAAATTGGTTTTTGTGCCCTGAGTGGGACTCGAACCCACATCTCCCTGGTTACTAGTCAAGCATGTTTATCTCCACATTGTGCTAGATGGGAGACATGGAGTTTCATCAGCTATTGTTTATTGTGACCCAGCAGCTCTAGAGTTTGGACATACTACTGTTTCAACTGATCTCTCTTAATTTTTTTTGACCTACAGTATGTAAAGAAATCAGAATTTTTTACAAATACTCATGATTTTCTTTCGTAAACTTCCTGTACAGCAAATTTTAGCTTCTTTCTTTTGAAAGAAGACCTGGATAGTGCGGAAGTTTCGTGAATATTTTTTTAAATTAAAAACTTCTAAATTGTTTAAATTTGTATTATCTTGAGTGAATCAATATTCTTGAATTCAGGAAGACATAATCGCAAGGTTTTATTTTATTTTTCAGGGGGTCTGCTTGGAGCTCTATTCAACGCAATAAACCACCGTTTGTCAATATTTCGAATGAAGTGAGTATATGCAACAGTTCAAACAAAACTTGGTGTTGCCACAAAGAGAAGTTATAGAAATAATATTCGTACTTCCGAACATAGCTAAGCTAAATCTTTTTCCGATCCAAGTGACTCATAAGGCCGACGTTTACATGTATCTCCGGTTTCTGTAATGTTAAGCGGATGAGAGTCTGTGACTCCCCCTGGACAGGACACTAATCCATCGCAGGTTAGCCCCCAACAGAAGCTGGTACTCATTTACACAGCTGAGTCGGCTGGAACAAGTCGAGTAAAGTGCCTTGCTCAAGGACACAACACAGTGGTCAGGCCGGTTGAACTCGCGACCTTCAGGTTACGAGTCAGACACGCTAACCACTCGACCATTGCGCCGTCAACTTAGGTTGTTGCCGAAAACTTCATCAAAAGACTGCTAAGTTCCTCATACTTAATTACAGCCGCTCAAAGTTTCCCAAGAATCTATTGCTGGAACTTTTTGTATAGTTCCCAGAGCCATCTTGAATTTATTAAGCACAAGATTAAAGTTTCTACCACAAAGCTTCTATGTTTCAAATTTTATTAAAGTGGAAGTTCAGTATTAAGTGAGAAACACAAACAGGAATCTTTGCTTTTGTTGTGGAGTTTTGAAATTGGCAATCAAATTCAAGGTGTAACTCTTTTGGGCAGTGCAGAAGAAATCCAGAAGCTGATGGCGAATTGGGGAAATTTGGCGGATCAAAAGTCCGTTTTGTAGTGTCTGTCCCGAGATTGCTTGCCATACTATAGCGCGAGACAAATTTTACAATCCAAATCTATCGTTCAAACTTCAAACAGAAGTATCTTCTGATTGCAACATTGTTCTTAAGAAAGAAGCAGAGTCCTAAATTCGAATGCTCATAAGAAACACCTCAAAATAGCTGCTGTAGATCGTTATCCCGTAACACCATTTTACTAATGCAAATTTGTGCCTGTTCAGGTTACAAAGGATAAAACGATTCTGCTCGGCCACATCGTCTCTCATAGGTTCAACGAAACTCAAATTAGTTATACCCCATGGGAATCGGGAGTGAGCATAGATTCACACTAGTAAAACGGCATTTTCAAGGGTAATGTACATGCAGTTGTAGAAGAAGTTGTTGTTATCAGAAATTACATTTGCATCTTTTTTGTTGTGCCATGCACGTAACCAGTAGTTTCCTAAGCATACATTTCGCCTCAAATCAGTACCCGACTCGGTTATTATAATACTTGCAAGAGTTACATGCCATCATGTGAAACATTTAACAAAATCTATAAATCTGACAAACCGCGCGCTAATTTACAGTGCAAGTTTGTTTAAAGTATAATCTGTTAATAAAACCACATTTAAGTCCTTTAGTATTGGTTTTAGATAGCAGACCGTGGATTTCTGAGGCGTAAAGAACTGGGTTTATCTTTAGGTAGCAGCAGAAAAAGGGGATGATTGGGCATAGCGGAGACTTTTAAAACGATTGTGATCGGCTTTGTCTGCAAGGTCAGATGTATGAATAGGGTATGAAATGTATTTACGTCTAAAACAAATAACAAGAGTGCTTGAAACTTAGAGAAGAGAGTCTATATAGTTTAGTTTCATTATGAAAACAGGTAAACACTGACCAAATCTGCACATTATTACTCATAAAGCTATACATCGAAATATTTACGTATCGGTATCAATGTTGTAATTGTTGTTTTTATTATGAGTATTCTTTGTTTTTTGATGTTGTTTTAGCTATCATTGTTGATGTTGTTGGATTGGTTAAAAAAGGTAACTCTCCAATCTAGTCCTGCCCTAGATTTTGCTAAACCTTGCTGATACTCCAATCTGCTAAGTACTATGGTAGATAAATAGAGTTTATACTTGTTTATTTATTTATTGTTTTTACTGTTGTTCGTCGAATTTATTTCATTATTAACATTTTGTTTTAGGGAAAAAACGGCTCTTACCATTCTACATTCTTGCTGCAATTTAAAACTCCATAATTGCAAAATATACGGTTATTTGTATAGGTAATGCCATGATTTGTCGTGGTATTTGGTAAAAATACCACGAGTGATATTTCAAAGTTGTTCTACAAAATTTCACTCGCCTACGGCTTGTGAAATTTGGCACAACTTTGAAATATCATGAGTGATATTTATGCCAAATACCACGTACAAATCATGCTATTATTTGTTTATACTAATA
>JANSTQ010163811.1:0-10618 GCA_026167885.1 Bergia puertoricense
CTACCATTCACACTCTTTCACATAAAAATTCTTTCTGTTTTTTTGTTGGACCTAAATACTGCAGTCTCTTGTTCCTAACATTCACACTCTTTCACATAAAAATTCTTTCTGTTTTTTTGTTGGACCTAAAAACTGCAGTCTCTTGTTCCTACCATTCACACTCTTTCACTTAAAAATCAGTTACAAACAATAACATTCATGAAGCAGCGAGAAGAAACCAAAGCATCGTTTTACAACAAGAACAACTTTCATTTTGTTAACCACCATATTAAAATTAAAATAAGATTTACAAGAAAAAAATTATTAACATATAGTTTCAATAATCAAACTAACATTTACAAAGAAAACCGCAGAATTTTATAAGAAACAGAGATTATTTAGTGCTGGCTTTCCGAAATAACAAAGAAGCTAATGAGGCCGGAAAGTCAGTTGCCAGAAATAAGATTGAATTGACGCCGGAGAACACACCACGAATAAGTAAAAACAAATAAACACACACACACACACACGTTTATTTATAAACATACGAAAGAAATAAGAGAAATACTTGTAAACGTGCATAAAGTGAGATGTAGCACTCCTAAATGAACCTCACCTGCACCTATTACACGATCTTTCCTGAGCATCGAGTATTCAAGTTCTGCAAGTTTGACTTACGCGTTTCTAACGCTCGATTCATTCTTGGTTTCTTGTACAGCAGCTACATCCGGGCTTACGGTCTCTAAAAATGACTGAAATTCGAAGGTTTTGCCCCTTGTACCACGGGCGGTGGGAAACGTTGGTTAAAAGTATCAATGAGATGTTCAAATGGCACAAAACAACTCGAACCTGATGTGTGTTGCTTTGTACTAACGAAATCATATTTCCCATTTAAACCCTAGTTGTAAGCCGCGATCGGATGTTTTGAGTTTGTTTTGAAGTGAATTTTTCCTCACACACTAGAGCCTCCATTTTCTTTTTCAAATACTTAGCCCCAGGCCGTTTTAAAGAAGTCCACTCCCCCAACGTGCTGCGCGGCCTATTTCAATACTTACGTCATATTAAAATTTTAACGGAAAAAGAAAGAAAATAACAAGGTAGGATACAAGTGGGCATTGTCCCGGCCTTGGCAAATCAAATATGCCTATTTACAATACATGACATTTTCCAGTGGATCAACTGCGTGAACGAGTGAAGCGTCACCCCCACGGAGCTGAAGCCAGGGAGGTTTTCTTAATTTGGAGGAGAAAGACAGGAAAAGCCGGGCAGGTTTCCATATATGGAATAGTGCCCTGCACACGCATGATTTAGCAATCACCACTTTTATCCTACCCTGTTATTTTTTCCTGTGGCGTTAACTTTTTGATTTGACGTAAACGGTAAAATAGGCCGCGCAGCACGTTGGGGGAATGGACTTATTTTACGCGGCCTGAGGCTAGGTTTACAGTTTGGGGCTTTACTCGGTGTAAGAACCTCACTACCGACGTCACCCAGTCACCCAGTCACTAACGTCAGACTGGGTTCACCAGTGCTGAAGGGCGATAAATCGCCCAAAAGTGTGAGAAAGTTGCACTTTTGTACTCCTAGATTGGAAAACTTGCTTTAGTTATGGCAGTTAAATTAAACATTTCGCAACCATATAATTGACGTCAGCTAGACGTCAAGCACGATATGATGGAAATTCACCCCCCATAACTGGAGTAAATTTTGAAGAGTATGAATGTAAGCATGCACCATGTCGCCAATCGTCGACAATAGAACGTGCCATCACTGCTCACACTGTAATATCATTAGCGCATCTGTATCATAGAACACTATGACGTCAGTCGTGAAGTTCTTACACCGAGATAAACCCGAAAATGGCGACTCCAGTTGACTTCAACTGAACATCCGATGGCGGCTTGCAGGTAAGGTTTATATTGGAAATAGGACTTCCTGAGTACAAATCAACACACATCAACAAAGGTTTGAGTGATTTTGTAGCATTTAAACATCTCTCTAGTACTCGTAACCAACGTTTCCCACCGTCCGTGCTGATACTGTTGATATTGATTGAGCATATTTCTACATTCCTGGTGTTTTGCCATGCACGTCTGGTAGATGGAGGGCTAGACGTAAACAATGGAGGGCCAATCTCCGACCCAGTGTCCGGTGTAGTGTCTAGTTCCGATTCTTCTCTCGGGTTCGGAGATGAAAGTAAGTTTGGTTGTCCATCAGGATGGCTAGAGTATGTTAGTGAGCTAGATAAATTTTGGTGGTCACGGTTAGAGAAATACCACACTGATGTACTGGCCAATCTCTCATAGTCTGCGTAGCATATGGATAAAAAATGTGCAAAGTACCAGAAACTCCAGTTGTCGCACAGCATCCCTTTTTGGTTAGATTTTAAAGGCTTTTCGCAGGGTCCACAAAGAAATCTACTGTGCTAGCGAACTCCACTTGTGACTAGGGTTGTTCTGCCAAGGTCTTGTAAGATATCACCGCTTAATAGCTGTAAGGACAACGTACAAGAAAAGTTGATAGGACGGGATATTTGTCATCTTGGATTTCACACATGCAGCAAACTGCATGAAAGTGTTCTCCTTTATAGCAATGACGATGTTGAGTACAGAAGAAAAACGGTAGTTATCAATGTTTTTATACGTCGAAAGAATGAGAAAACTGCTTGAAGCTGTGTATTCCAGACATGTCAAAGGTCTCAGAGGATCCTCTTGAAGAAAAGCGTATTGAAGAATCGTAATTCTCCAATGTAAATTTACACTATTTTGTTTTTGTAGCTTTTACTTTTCATCCGAGTTATTTATTGTTTATTTGAGTCTTAGAATATCAAATGCAACATACTTATGAACGTGTAAACTGGTTATGACTGTTTAAAAGGCATTGGGGTGGTGGAAATTTTGTCAATTATTAACAATTATGTTAGGATTATTTTGAATGCTTACAATATTTATGTATACAGCAACATGTTAAAGTTGAGATCAAGAACATTGTAAGCAAACTAGTCATTTATGAATTCAAAAGTATAAACGATTATACCAGGAGGGCTGTTCGCAAAGTAAACGTCATTTTATTCCGCATACTGCTCGTGTCTCGCCCCTAACCACTTCCAATTGTTCTTTTGCGCTGCGTTTTCAGGTTTGCATTTATCATCAGGGCCCCACCACATTTCTTTTTTGTTATTCATATCATCATGTCGCTCCAATTCTGTCTTCAAAAGCATTCACACACTCCTGTGAGCATTCAGTCGTCTGAGTTTTTCTGTACAGCAAGTGCTATTGAAACATGCATGCTTATCAAATCGCTGCTGCCGAGTATAATTGTCGTTATTTCTATATTAATTTGAAACGAGTGGGTGTCTCTTAAACCCCTCCCAAGGAAATACGTTTTGTACGCCCATGAAAATGATAAAATATGGATAAATTCTAAGTGGATTCTATTTCAATACTTTGTTGTATATCTTGGTCAAATATCGCATAATCATATGTAACGCCTTTGTAGTTTTAACTAAACTTTTCAGTCCGTCTAAATGGATGGAAATTTGTTAAAAATCGTTGAAACTGACGTCATAATCATTTTGTCTACACTGCCCCCAAACTTTATGCTATTTGTAAAAACAGTTTCAATGAATTTTGAATAATCTCTTAGATTTACATTTTAAAAGTTGCTAAATTTGAGCCGACTTGAGCCGAAAACAAATCACTTTGGAGACTGTTAGTCGCGGCGCGGAGAATTTACAGACAATAATAAAATGTTTTGTGCTGGAGAAATATTTTATTACAAGACAGAGCAGTCAAGTCCTGGACTTTATGTCAAACAAATAATTATAAAACTGTTTAAAATTCTGCTAGTCTTAAAACACAGCTGTTATTCACATGTATCAGAAACTATAAGTACCTTCGCTACATAGAAATTAGAACGTAAAATATTTAAAAATTGTGTGTAGAAAACAGTGTTATTAGTTGTGCCATCTGAGCATTCGGAAAATTGAAAAAAGAGCAGTTTGGAATGATGTTTTAAAAAATAAATACCTAGCTCTTTCCATTTTGAGACAAAGCGAACTTCGTCCACAAAAATCCAACAATATAACATTTTTTTTATGTTAAATTCAATACATGTAATCTGCTTTCCCTGCTTTCGAATGTTTAATATACATTTACTTGCACTTTTCGGTTGTTGCTTGGAGAGTTAGTAGCCAATAACAAGACCTTTACTCTTTATTAAACTGCAGTATCTGCAACTGATTTCGAAATTATTGGCGATACAACTGAGAAAGTAAATCGACCGCACTGAATTTGAGAATTGAGTGTTCCGAGTATCGAACCGGGGAATCGCTTTGAACACGCTCTACTAGCCTGCCAGTTTGTCTTTTTATCGAGCCGGGATGCGAACGTGACATGTTGAAAAATTCTTTCTTTCAAGTCTGACTTAGCCGCTAAAGTAACACCTCCTGATCTACTCGAATGTGTGCTATAATTAGCTATTTCGGGTACAATTTCATTAAATTAAGTTTTAAACGATTCTCTGTAGGTAAAGTAAGAAATGTGCTTGTTTGTGGAAACTAGTTTCTTTTGCTTCTTGCTAGCATAAATAGGTCTAAAAATACATTCGTTGGAATTATCTAGAATTCCTGCCTTGGATAGATATGATCTCAATAACTCCGCAGGACTCATTTCTCCCATTGTATTGGCGATTAAAACCGTTGGTCATCTAAGTTGATCATTTTTACTTTTAGCTATCCTAACAGAGATATGATCAGATTCAAATTTGATGTCACTGCGCTTTAACTCTAAAACTTCTTCACTTCTCAAAAAGGCAGAGAACGATAGCACAAACATTACAAAGTTTCTCAGTTGAACTAGATCTTCAAGGTTGGTCTGGCCTGCGAGATCTTTCAAATGGTCTGTCTTTAATGGCTCTTTCCTGTGAACTCCTGCGACATTGTAATGGCACCTTCCTTAACAGCGATAACTGTGGGATGTAGAGTTGGCGACGTAACACCAGCTAACTTATGAGACCAATTAGACATATAGATGAACCTTTATTTCAACAGTTTGGCCCAGTCAGTCAATCAAGGCTGTTATCAAGAGGGGCCCTGACAAACAATAAAAGCTACGATATCGAAAAACAATTACTCTGTACAATTATGAAATCTAAAAAAACTTAGGAATATACATTTGCATAAAATTTTAGGATATAAATATATATTACAGATATAAAATGACTTGAAGGCAACTAATTACACAAATATATAACAGAAAATTAGGCGCGTTTCTTAAAATCTATTCAGCCTTTGACACATATAAAAAATTATTCGCGCTTGTTAAAAACTATACAGCCTTGATAGTAGAAGGCACGCTTGGCATATTCAGTTCTAACTCGTGGAATAAAAAGTTTTCTACTTTGCCTTGTTATGCGGGAACTTACACCTCCTTGGTATTTAAAATAATTCATAAAAAACTGAGCTACAGTGCCTTGTAAACATTTCTTGGTTAGTTTAAAAATGTGGTTTTCCCTGCGCTGCTGTAGTGGTTCCCAGCGTAAGCCCTCCATAGCTTTGTCACTGTCGGTGGTGTTTAGAACTAAATTGGAGGCACGTCGTTGCAGTTTATCTAAGAGCCGTGTATTTGTGCTGCCGCAGCATGACCACACTGTGCCACAGTAATCGAGCTGAGGTGAGATGAACGTCTTAAACACTGTGTCGGCAGAGTTGACTGTAAGTTGATTTCTAACTTGCCCTAGCATACCAATTCGCTTGCCAACTTTGGAAAGTATGTATTTTATATGGGCACTGTATGAAAGTCGGTCGTCTAGAACAACACCGAGATATTTAAACTCAGTTACTGTCTTTAGTACGTGGCCCTCTACACAAACAGAAAGGTTCTCTGTCTTGGACAGCTTGTTACTAGATCCAAACAGAACACATTCAGTTTTTGTTTTGTGCATAATCAAACCATTTTGCCTCATCCAGATATTAATTGAATCTAGTTCCAGGCTCAAAGTAGCATTAATAGACGAAACATATTTAGCTGCATGAAAAACCGCGGCATCATCAGCATACATGAGGATACTTGAGGACTTTACAGAACGAGGTAGATCATTTATAAAAAGTATGAAAAGAAGCGGACCCAGAATAGAGCCTTGTGAGACACCCGTAGACAACTGGTCCAAGTCAGAAAGGACGTTTTGATAACTTACGGCTTGCTTGCGGTTAATGAGATAACTCCGAAACCAAAGTAACTCTGTGTCTGTTACGCCACATGAACGTATCTTGTCTAGGAGTAACGTATGGTAATAATAATAATAATAATAATAATAGCCTTTATTTATACACGGTAAAATAAACGGACGGCAGCTGTACAGCTGATGTGGCCGTGTGTTACAATACAATCTGAAAAATTTTAAATTCTTAAAAGCTAAGAGTTGATGGTTTACGCTATCAAAGGCTTTGCGTAAATCGAGGAAGACAGCCCCTGTTAGCATGCCAAGATCAACGTTTTTGCGAATCGTGTCAGTCAAGGAGAGCACTGCTGTTTCAGTATAGTGAAATTTTCGGAAGCCGCATTGATATGGGGTCAATAAATGGTGATTTGTTAGATACTTGGAGATTTGCGCATGAATAATCTTTCCTATAATCTTCGAAACGGTGGGCAAGACTGAAATTGGGCGATAATTGTCCATCTCGTCTGACTTTCCTTTTTTAAACAGGGGGATCACTCTTGCACATTTCCAGTCTGAAGGAACAACCCCTTGTGTAAGAGAAGTATTTATAATCTTAGTTAACGGACTGGTAATAATATCTGACGAGTCCATTAAAAGGCGTGTCGGTATGTCATCCAAACCACTTGCTTTACCAGTCTTGAGATTACGAAGGTTTGTTTTGACATCACTTTCAGACACACGCTCAAACTTGAAGGAATGAGTTGAATGATATTGACTACTTGCAAAAGTTATAGTTAGTTTTTGGACGCAACCAATGGCCTCATATAGACGTGAAACCACTCCAGTGAAATACTTATTGAAAGAGTTAGCAATTATTTTCTTGTCACTACAATTCGTGCCGTTCACTTTCATATTAGGCACAGATGAAGTCTTACAATCACCTGGCAAAATTTTCTTGAGTGTTTTCCAAAAGGCTTTGGGGTCGCCGCTGTTTTCTTTAATTAGTTTTCTGCTGTACAAACTTTTGGCTGACCATATTTTGTTAGTTACTCTGTTCCTGGTTCGACGATAACTTATCAATCTTCATCATTATTGGTCTTTCTCGCCTTTCTTAGAAGAAACTCGCGCTGACGAATAAGCCGTTTAATTTCTCTAGTCATCCAAGAACAGCCGTCATTTCCTCGAACACGTTTTTGTTTTATAGGTGCGTGACTATCTGCTGTAGAGAAAAGTTGATCGAAATTCATTCCACAATACTTCGACGTCTTGTCCATCGAACTGACTATTGTTCACATGTCCACTGGGAGGTCCATCGATAGCTTGTAAATTTACTTCTAACTCCTTAGAGAAATTAATTGGGTCATAATTTGCATAATTTCGAAACGTTCTAAATCGGGCCTGAGCTTTCTTCCAGTTGATTTTCCTGACAACATACACCATGTCGTGGTCGCTAAGACAAGACGTTATGACCCCGGAGTGGCTGATGTTCCTAGGGCAGTTTATTGACATTAGATCAAGCAGGGATGATGAATGTTGTGTAATCCTTGTCGTATCGGTGATAAGCTGTTTAAAATTGAAAACTTTGAATAGATTCTTTAGTTGTTTAGAATATTGCGTCTTTGATTTGGTTGGTAAAAGTCATAATTAAAGTCCCCGGTCAACACCACTTATTTTCCAAGCACTGTAGCAGCATCAAGAACAGAGTCCAGCTTACGCAGAAAGTCTTTATCGTGATATTTTGAGGAATCGGGGGGTCTGTAGAAAGTACCTTCAAGAAATCCCCGTGATTTAGGCGAATAATTTCGAGCCATAGCCCCTCAACTCCTTCAATCTTTAAATCGGTTCGTCGGATCACTGATATGTCGTTTTTTGCATAAACTGCCACACCGCCACCCTTTGATTTCCTGTCCATTCGAAACACAGCGTAACCTGGTATATCGACTTTAGAATCTGAAATTTCTCCATCAAGCCATGTTTCGCTGAAAGTTAATAAATGTATCTTGGAGTCAAGACTCTTGCAAATGAACCGCAGTTAGTCAATCTTTCTTGTCAGGCTCTATATATTTTGATGAATAACTTTGAACCCTCGATAATTAACAAGGCTCTGTAAATCTGGCGGCAAGGAGACAGGCTCTCCTTCATCGAGCTCTTTTACAGGGGGAGTGTAACATAAGTGGCAAGCTTTGGACTGCTCAAAGTCTGCACTCAAGCACTCCAGATGGAAAGGCTGTTGACACACTGTGCACTGTGTGTTCGCTTGATTTCTTCGAATGGAATTTACACAAGAAGTACAAACCATTCCCCCTGACTTGGACCTGGATTTAAAGATAATCGTTGCATAGCAGCAGCAATGCATTTATCAGCAGCAGACGATGGGTTAGATTTATTAACCGAATGCACTGATCGCTACATGAGACCATTGTTGTTTTTCTCTTGACGGCAGTCGCCATTGATGCTAACTTGCCATTGATGTGGCAGCACGTCCAGGGTAACTTGACAAGTTCTGTGCGATGTTAAGCTCAACTGATCGGCCAGTCAGACTACGTGGGACATTATTTTTTTCTTCAATGCTAGTTCCCTCAAAAATCACAAATAAAGATATTAGAAAAGTAAAATTTCCACCGGAGCTAAAAAAGCCCGCCATGCTCGCATATGCTAATGAGTCTTAATGGCGTTAAAGACGTACTAATTGAGGACGAGAAATTCGTAAGTTTTAGCAACTGCTGTATATACAACGCCAGATTAATGGGTGAAACTGGGAAATGATGAGTTTCCAACTTATCTCTGGCAAATACCTTCCATCTATTAAAAGCTCTGTGATAGCCCTTAAGAGTGCCTGGAGCTCTGGACGCTAGAGCTCTCAAACTCATACGGTCTTTCAAATGTGTAATGCTGTCGTTGTTGGTTGTCACTGGAGTTGTCCAGAACTCGCTGCTGAATAGGTCTGAAAATAAGGTAAGTGGAAAACCATGTGAGACCATAAAGTAAGTAATATCTAATCCAGTAAAATGGATCAGCTGACGAGTATTATCTAGTTCTGTTGACTGTTTGTGGACAAATAAACGTTTTTAATGTAAGATTGAAATAATTACATTTCTTAAGATGGAAATTGCATTCTCTTATTTAGGTATCTAGCCTGGTATCTTTACTTTATACTACCAAGAGGAAGTGTTGTATATTTTCCAGCCTGTTAAATAGTACATTCTCCTGTGAAGGCATCTAGCCTCGTAACGTTACTCTTTTCCACTGCAAGATTGAAATAATTACATTTCTTAAGACAGAAATTACATTCTCTTATTTAGGCATCTAGCCTGGTTTCTTTACTTTATACTACCAAGAGGAAGTGTTGTATAATTTCCAGCCTGGTTAAATAGTGCATTCGCCTGTGAAGGCATCTAGCCTCGTAACGCTACTCTTTTCCGCTGGGGGAAATGCTTACGGCTTTCACGATGCGCGAATATCACATTGGTTTATCCGGGCACCTAGCCTGGCGACATGGATCTTTTGCACCAAGAGATATTGTTAAGTTTTCCACCAAGGACAGTTTTTAAAATTCTTTGGTAAAGCTTTTAGCTTCGTCGCAATTCTCATTCCCACTAAGGGAGATTCTTTCGTTTTGCACCATGGGCAAATATTACATTTTCATTTGAGAGGTCCATCGTCGTTATCTTACTATTCACTTACAAAAAGTATTCTTGCTGTCTGGGCCCACCATGAGAAATTTATACATTCTCGTACTAAGGGATCTAGCCTTGGGAAAATACTGCTTCTGACCGAGGAATTATTTACCGAATTCAGTACAAAATCCAAGATAAGATTTTCTTGGAGGCATAGAAAAATCAATTTTCAGGACAACCATTATAAATTTCAGTTGGCCATTACCGAAAATGGCCTTCTTGGCTTTACCCCTAAGGAACAAATTGGGTATGTGAGGAAGTATCATCCAATCGTGGATGAAGTCGTTCCAGTGAACTTCGTCTTTACAGAGACTGATCCAATAATGAGATGATTTCCAAAGCGGAGCGATCAATGTTCCTGCAGCTTTACAAATTTTCAAATGTTTGACAACTTTGACTGTTAAGCACACAGGAGGACATAGCCAGTTAACATCTAAAGCCCAGTCTTGGGTGAAAGCGTTAACCGCATTTGTCCCTGGTTGAAAATGCTTTGAATTAAATCTACTGATATTGTTGTAATGACAAGCAAATCTATATATGGTGTTAGGACCCCACACCTCATCAATGAGGGCGAACACATCATCATTAATGGTGTAGTCATCGTAATCTACGATTCCCACACGAAAATAAATACTATCTGATCTCTATCCAAATGCTATCTGTGTTTACTATCTAATAGCTATCTGACATAACTATCTGAATACTATTCATTTGCTATCAGAAAGCTATCTGAATCCTTAATAATTGGAACCTTTCGGATAGTTTTTTGTGCCAGTGGGTACTATCCGAAGGCTATCTGCAAC
>JANSTQ010163822.1:0-10618 GCA_026167885.1 Bergia puertoricense
TAATGTAAACGTAAGTACAATTAGTGATGTATATATTCAATACTCCTGGGTATTGCTATTGTTCTCTAAGACAAAGGATTGCATGAATAATTAATGTACTTGCATGCATAATTAATTATGAGGTAGTACGGAAATTTTACCAATTTGGGCAAGAGTAAAGTTGAGTTACCTCATAAATTAGCCGCTAAAAACACCACAAAGTCGCACATCGATGAGAAATCACACACTGAAAAGTCACATATCGATAAAAATCCACACACAGTTAAAAAAACTGCTTTTGAAAGCGAAAATTCACAGGGTTGACTCTCCGATAAATTTGAATAAGGACGCTTTGCGTCCCGGGTCTTCGACCAAAAATACTTCTATGCATGAAATTAATCTCGCAATGTTGACAATAGCCGCAGGTGGTTTAGCTTGGTTTCTATTCAGATGGCAGGTTGTGACAGCTGGTGATTGACATTATATTTATAAAATATTGTAGTTGAGCTGTTTTGAATAATAGCATTCCATTTAACTTATGTTTTGCAAAAAAAGTTAAATGGAATGCATACATTAGGCTAATCTTAGACTTCCGGTCTGGGACGCAAAGCATCTTGGGCTTCTGAATTAGGATCGAAGATCCCGGACCTATGGCCTAAGATTAGATTTCTTCAAGTGGAAACATTTCAAGCAGCAAAGAACACAATTACTTTTAGTGTGTCCGATAGAATTATTCAATCTTTCCATTGTTGTGAGATCGTCTTGAAATGTTATATATTGAAGCTTGATTTGACAATCCCTGTAGTAACAATTCTTATAGTCTTCGACTAAAACTTTTAAATAGCACTTGTCAATTGATTTATCAGGATCATATCTATGCTATTTCTTATCACTAATTCTCGTGTTATACAACCATCCATCAATAGCTACCTTGATCGGATCACTACACTTTTTACAATTAGACTTCTGCCTGTTATGAGGGCATATTTGGATCCACCGCGATCTTTGCATTGATACTTAAATCTATTATGAGAACAAATTTCACTACCTCTACACTCTTTACATCGACACTCTCTCTTTTTATGAGAACATATCTGAGATCCGTCACAATCTATGCATTGATATTTTAGTTTGTTATGAAAACATATCTGCGATCCTCCGCAATCTTTGCATTGATATTTTAGTCTGTCATGAGAACATATCTGAGATCCTCCACAATTTTTATATTTATACTTAAGCCTTCCATGTTCACAATGGTATTTCTTGTTATTTGGTTCTTTAGCAATGGACTTCAATTCGACTAGCTTCTTCTGATCTATGTTGTTGTCCATTTTATACAGGAAAAAAAATAGAACATAAAATTAAAAAATCTAAATTCTAAGAATTTAGATTTTATTCTAGGATCGAAGATCCCGGACCTTCGGTCAAGGGACTTCGACTCCGGGTCTTCCAGACCTTGGACTTCGTCTCTTATGAGTCACAACACATGTTGCTTTCACATTTTTCAAAGAAGTCGTCTTCTTCTTCGCAGTTAGATTTTTGAGCTTTATCTTCATTTGGAATATGATCGAAGTAGCTATTTGGTTATATCTTTTTACTTATAAAAATTTCTTTTGTTACTACTATAACGCTTTTGGTATTTCCTGAGTAAACATCTTTTATCTGTAAGATCAAAGTTCCTTCTAGAGGACAACCAACTAAATCTTCAGGATTCTCACATACTCTCTTATATTCAAAATTAGGACACTTCTCCCAAAATTGAATACCTATTTTACCCCTATTCGTGTAGAGTTTTGAATAAACTTTTTTGTACTCCTCTCCTTTTATCAGTGTGAGCTTCAAATTACTAATATCTGATAATCTTTTCTCGATAGATTTGAAGAACTCTCTGTTATCGTCATCAACTGAAAGACCGATACTTAAATTACCATCATTTTCAAAAATCTTAGATTTTCCAGATACTGACAAATAAAATGGTTTCTTGTCATATCTTCATGACAAATCTCAACAAGACAATACCCTAACCACGAAAAATATTTAGAACTCGATAAATACTACAGAATTTAGGTGTCTTTCCTTTACGAATAAAATACACCGTCCAATGCCTTATTGGCTTATAGCTTATTTGCTAAACTGGGGACCAAGTATCGCTCCACTGTGTAGACAGCAAAGACTTCAGACAGGTTTGGTCAACTTGCTAGTGAGTAGAAGAAAAGCAGGCTCTTTCTGATGCCGTTACGTTGTAATGCAAATTGTGAAAGAATTGATGTACAGTGAAACATTTCTACACCGAAAAAGGGTTATTGCGAACATGGAATTCTTGTATTCGACGACTTTTTGTTGCAGCAAAATGGCGAAATAAGTATTGAGCATAAACATAAAACATTAAAATGATCAGCCAACTCTCAATAAAATTGTTTTTCTTTTTTGACTCTTACTTTTTCGAATATTTCTTTTTCCGTTTTCTCAATGATCATCAGGGAATTTTACCGGGAAGTTTTTTATGAAAACATGTGACATCCAAGCACGAATCCCGGGCCCACGCGTCCCTCATTATTGTCATTAATAAAATAATATTTTGTGGATAAATAGAAACGGGTTTGTCAGTTACATCGATGGCAGATCGCCTGTTGAAGCTCCATAATATATAGTGCATTGAATCGCATTGGATAAGCAATGCCTCTATTAACTTTGAATTTATTCTACTATTAATAATAATAATAATAATAACAATAATGATAACTTCAATATATAATACAAGGAAATTGATTTAGCCAATGCCTAGGTTTCACATGTTTGTCTTACAATACTATGATTAGCTTCTCTAAGTATTTTAATATCGCGGCTCTCAAATGCCAAAACTTCCATGTTTTTTATACTTTCGTTATAATTTCGTGAGTTGTTTTTCTTGTTCTTTTTTGTTTGTTTTTCTTATCTTTTTTTTTTTTGTCTTGCTATTTTTTTTATTCTGCACCGGCACTATGATCATACTAATTTTTGTGATATTTTACAGATGGTGTAAAAGAGATCAAAGAAAAAAAACACATAACAAAAAAAAAATAGAAAAAAGCTTTGATTTAAAAGTCTAGAAAAGAAATTCTTATGATTGTTTCAAAAGGAACGGTTTCTTTTACTCAACCAACCAACGTTCTACCTGCGTACAATGATGTGTGCGTGGAGGGGGGTGTGACGCCAAATTGGTGTGGACCTACTTGGTCAATGACAGAAACGAACTGGACGAACAGAGAGCTGTAAGATGGAGCACCTTCAACAGTCTCTTTTGTTGCATGTGAGATCTTCAACATTAGCCTGTTTCGTTAGTGGAGAATCCATATTGGTCAAAACCCTTTTCCCCTGGAATATTGATATTGATAAATAGAGCTACATTTCCCCAACTATTCCTTACTCTGGCCAGGGAGGGATAGATTGGGATTTAATTTGACCATTGCATAAGCCAAATCTTGTATGTACAACAAGTTCCTTTTAAAATGCTGTAGATGGAGTCATTGATTTTAGTTCACACAGTAGATCAATGCTGTAGTTTAATTTGCATTGCTCGTTTTTAATATATTATTCCTTTATTTTAGATTGTGTACCAACTTTTACAAAACCAACCAAAGTCCCACCTGAGTACGAGGATGTTTACGTACAGGAGGGTAGTGACGCCAAACTAGTGTGGACGTACTCTGTCATGAACAGGAACGAACTGGACGAACATAGAGCTGTAAAATGGAGCACCTTCATTCCTCAACTTTCATTAAGCTCTGCGAACAGTAAAGGAATAATACTCGAGAAACGTGATGGAGCTAGGCTGAACTTGTTTACAACCCCATCGTACCTCACTAGCCGAGTGAGTATCGAGAACCCAGCCACGTTGGTGATTAGCAACGTGAAGACGACAGACGACAACTTCTATGCGTGTCGGCTGACCACCACCTCTCTCGCCACTCCGGTTGTGGTCAGTTTCATAAGACTAACCGTGATAAGTAAGCAGTACCCGTTCTTTATTTTATTCCCTTGCTAATCTTAATGATATGTTTAAAGTAGTATTAATTGGAAGTATTATTGATGGCAGTTTATCTTGTTAGCCACAAATGTATTCTGTCAGCAAGAAATTTAGCAAGAAAGTTAAACATCTTGTGAGCAAGGAATTTAAATCAGTTAGAAAATATATATTATAGTAAGACCATTCCTGACGACGAGGCATGTTAACCTTGGGCACTTCTTCCTCAACTTTGCACCAAAATATTAAACAATTACACTAGGAGCAGCACAATTTATTGATGGTTTCACAGATATTATTAATGGAAGCACTAAAACGCATATTTGGAAAGGCCTCTGATTAATACCTGCAACCTAAATCTGATTTCATTGGTTTATACACTGCATCATAGCTTGGATCTCAAACCAATTTCTGATTTATACATAAAAGAGATAATCTTAAATTCTTAAATATTTTTTTATGTCCAATGTCGTTATATTTATCGAAGTAACAATATTTGTCGAAGCAACAATATTTGTCATTTGATCATCCGGGTAAATGTTGTCCTGAGAAGGACTGTTTGATGGGACTGACGTTTCGACAACCTGTGCGGAAGTCATCCTCAGTCAGTGAAAACAGAGATGTCAGAATGGTGGTATTTATACTGTCACTGGTCACATTGCGAAATTACTTGGTTTTGTGTAATAGGCGTCATCGGTTTAATTAGTGCACGTCGACAGAAGTGAAAGCGCTTTTTAGGTGTTTTCGATTAGTTACATCAGCACATATCTTTAAATATCCTATACCCACCACTCCAAACAGGCCACCGCAAAAACTACAGTGCAGAGATCCCACTGCATCAGGTCTGTAATGACATTCTATTCACATTCTATTCTATTTTATTCTATTCATGAACAACCAAAAAATCACACTGTTAGTCCTCCTTGATCTAAGTGTAGCACTTGATACTATCGAACACTCTATACTGCTCAGGCGTCTTCAAACTAACCTCGGTATCTCAGGAACTGCCCTAGCGTAGTTTAAGGAGTACTTATCTTGGCGTCCTCAACGTGTTTGTGTGAATGGATGCCTGTCTAAAAGGTTTTGACCTCGCATGCGGACTCCCACGAGGTTCTTGCCTGGGGCCCTTTTTATTTATCATCTATGCCAGTGATTTCTTTCAAATTATAGACAAGTATGGGTTACAGACACATACCTATGCAGATGATACACAGAGGGAACACAACTGGCAAGTCTGAGGCAGTAGATCTCATGCAGAGGAGTAATCTGGACATCCAGGAATGAATGGCGAAAAACAAATTGAAAATTAATGATGGAAAGACCAAATTTGTAATGTTGGCGACGCGTCAGCAACAGTAAAAACATTTAGTCACTCACTTCTCTGTCGGTAACACCCCTATCACAACTACAGCGATAAGGCTAGGTAACTTGGTTGTTAAAGAGCAAGCTCTTAGCTCTTTAGCACTCAAACTTTAGGTGTATGATTTGAAATAGTACATATCCAGCCTCTCTGTAGACACTGCATGGAAGTCATGACTCTTACAAGGATCATGTAAATCATCATGTGCAGCTACGACCGCTCGGTTACGCCTTTTCATGATACTATTTTTGCTCGTCACGGTGGTTTTATCAAGGTTTGTTGAGTTAATCATTGCCTTAGAGAGTAAGAATCATTAAGTATTAGTTCCTTAATTGCCTCTTAACCCTACTCAGACTGTGCTTTTTTGGCGTTCCTGGGACGGGGGGACTGAAAGTGCCCGCGGTCTATATCTCCAGAACTATTGAAGGTATTAATACTAAATTTGCCATGGTAAAACATTAAGTAAAAAAAAATTAATGATATATTGTTTTGTCAGCTATGACGTCATATAACGTAATAACTCCGCCATCTTGAATTTGTCTGTCAGCCATCTTGGATTTTTTAATGACGTCGAAAAGTGTCCTAATTAACGTAAAATGACTGGAAATTTGTTTGGATGAATTACAAAAAGCAAAATTCACAAAATGCAAACATATAAAATGAGAAAAATTTAAATACCAAAAATAATTATGAAAATAGAAGGAAAACATGATTAACTGTCATTCAAAAAGGGTTGCTATGGAAACGGGATAATTAGTTGACACAAGTTTGACACACTAAAATGTTCCTCGGTAAGTTTTAGGAAAAGTCACAAAATCTTGGCCTTGTACATGAAATGGTTCTTTCGCTAGAAAAGTTAAAAGTTGGCGCAGGCACTTTCAGCCCCACACCCCTACCATTCTGAATAGGGTTAAAACTTGTTTTATATTAATAATTTTATAAGTAATTTTCCAATAAGACAAAACTCGATAAAGTCAATTCCATTAAAGTGCTTACGGTTTATTGGCCCTAAATGTTGTACCTTACAACTATTGTGAACTGGTCTCTATATTTTTTTCGTGTTTTTAGAATATTCTGTTGTTATCCAGCAATCAGCCATTTCAGATAACATGTAACACAACACGAATGATGTGTTTTCTTTTAGAGTGTATGCGGTGTTAGGATCTAAGACGACTAACGTGAAAGTCCCCGGGCTCGATTCCCGGTTTGGTCACATTGTGGTTGCCTTCTTTCGCCACATATAGTGCCACTCTGTGACAATGCCGTATGGGTAACGCCATTTATACCATTACCTGAGAAATTTCTGCAATCTGATTGGTTGAGAGCAGTGGTATTTCAGCGTAATTTTGAAATACCTACATGTGAAAATGACAAACCTATTCAAATGCGCTAGACAAGTAAACAGATACTCTTGCAGAAATTTCTCAGGTATTAGTATAAACAAATAATAGCATGATTTCTACGTGGTATTTAGCATAAATATCACTCGTGATATTTCAAAGTTGTCCCAAATTTACGTAGAACAACTTTGAAATATCACTCATGGTATTTATGCCAAATACCACTACAATTCATGCTATTACCTATACTACTATTACTACTACTAATAATAATAATAAATATTACTCGCAGTTTATTCTGTAATAAAAAAGTTTTAGTGTTTTGTGCTGCTTTATATCTTAGAATCATCGGTTATTACAAAGCCATCCATTAGCAGTTCTTACAATGAAGGGACGAAGGTTGACGTTACATGTAACACAACTGGTAAACCTACACCAAGCGTGACATGGTTTAAAGTAGGAAGCCGTAAGGTGTACAGTACAGGAGAAGGATCAGCTACACTGTCATTCATTTCTGTGAGCAGGAGAGACGCTGGTCAATACAAATGTAAGGCCAACAATACTGCTGGGGCCAACGAGACGGAAGGACTTCCACTGGTTGTACACTGTAAGTACAACAGACGTCCCTTCAAACGTTGTTATTTACAAAAATGATTTTGTTCCAACAAAGAACAAAAATATTATTTTCTTTACACTTCTTTGGAGTTATTTTAGTTTTGTTTACCTCGACGATTAGTTCTTCTCTCTCCCTCGAGCTTAGGAAATAAATGCGTTGTCACGTTGTAGCGAATTCTAACGGTCTCTGTCTTCATAACCGTGTAACTCGCAAACTCCTTGGCTAATCTCCAAAAAGTAGACATTTTCTGATAGGTTAAATAATGTAGATTTTATATCCGTTATTTGTTATTTGTTCTTTTAGAATTCGTATGCATGTTCATTATGCATTTTTGACTGTGTTTATTTGCTTATGCACTTAGCTTTGCACGTTTGATTTGATGAGGAATTGAATCTACACATGTCGAATTACAAAAATTTGTGTCCAATCTTTTCCTTTATTGCTTCAAAAAATTTCTGCAATTTTTCAACATTTAAAGTTGAGAAATGAAGCTGTTGTTTTTGAAAAACTGTTTATAACTCCACTGCCAGACAAAATCGGATACACCATTTTGCAGTTGAGATATTTGTCTAAGCGTTTTTTAAATTGTATAAAAAATGACAAAACAGCCGCGGAGAATAAACTTCTTAACCCTATCAGGCCTGAATTCTTTTTAGCACCCTTAGCGTGGGGTGAGTAAGGAAGGGGGGGGGATCTTCCCTTAACCATAACTGTTTTTGATTATTCCTGCATTCCCAATAATACTTGGTACAAATCTTAAGAGCGGCTGTCAGTAAATAACGAGGTTCGGAGGTCAGCGACCATGTTTTCGATTTACTTATATTTTGTATGAAAAACCCCTTTGGTGAACTATTTTCAAAAATCACATTTAAAAGCTCATCCGATTTATAGTTTTTAAGAAATCGAGAAAATTTGAAAACAGTGCTTGATGTTCGCTGGCGGCCATTTTAGGCTGGGATAAATCGTGCATGTTCGACACGCTTGCACGCAAACATGTGCAAAGCTAGGAAAGTTTTATTTACACACATAATTCAAAGTCATTTGATCTCTCCTAGGAACTAAAAATAACTTACTAAAATTTATTTTCAATTCCATTCTTGGCCTGTGAAGTGACCTCACTTTCAGTGGTCTGGCATGACATTAATTTTACCTACTTTTCAAAGTCTAATAACTCCCAGGGTATATGTTTTATTGTTCAGATCTCCCGTCTACGTAAAGTTTAATCCACGTACTCAATATTCTCCAAATATTTATTTAGGCTCGCAAATATTAGCCCCTCGAGCAAAACAAACGTGAAGTGTACTTTTCAAGTTTTGACGTTGCGGTTTTGACTCAGACACTCCAAGGTCTCGCACTAAATTTTATCGGTTAAATCTGAAAAAGAACGAAATATGTTCTTATCACGTTTTAATAATATTCAACTCTTTCTTACATTGCTTAACCATATTTTAACAGTTTTATCCTTTTTTTTAAGTCCCGGGCGATAGTTAATGTTTACACGCAACAAGTTATTCGATCACCTACTGAGCTGAGCACAAGTTATCTCCTAATCTAACGTCTGCGATCCAAAAAAGATCAAAAATTTTTATCTCCCAGACCCAGTTGAAACTGAGAAACAACCTTAATAAAGGAAAACAGGGAAAAAGTTAAATGCTGTTGACCGTTGCTAAAAAATAATGTAATTGTGTAAAAAGTTCAAACTGATTCAAACCTCCTCACCTGGAACCGGGCTTTGATTTCAGTAACATCAGTCGGTCGTCTCTCACGGAACTGACCCGAGTACTGTTACAGATATACACTATTCTCTTCTTCCTTCATTCAAATTCAATACACCAGCAGAAAATGAATGATCCATTATAACGAAGTTAGAAACAAAAGCTATTATAAATGCAAAACCGAACACAACAGCAATGAAACAGTTCAAATATGAATCATATGTGTTGCGGTCTTAATTCAAACGCACAAGCTAAGATCTTGCACGTGTTTTATTGGTTACTTTGAATCTGAAAAAAACAAAATATGTTCTAATCATGTTTTAATAATAATCTTTTTTTTATACTTTATGTAGCTGCAATACCCAAGCAAATGACTATGTGATTATGATAAACAGTAGTAGCACTACCGAGAGATCGCCCGTTTGTAAATTAAGATAACTGTTTACAGAAGTTTCAGTTTAGTTCTTGCGTGGCGCCAAGCCCATCGCGTGTTGTGTTCAAAGTGAAGAACTTCAATCTTTGCGGAGCACAACTAAGAGGACATTGGTATGTGCAGTTTCCTTCTATTATACTGTAGTTTACATTAAGTTATATTTAACTCACCGTTTAGTTTAATTTAATTTAACAGTTGTTATTATTGTAACTTATTCATGCTTCACGATTAGGATATATCAGTAAAACATGCCTGTCTGTGCTCAACGATTTACGATTATTGCGTCAACGGCTAGTTGCGGTGAATGCCATTTCACTTTATAACTGTAATTGAACAGTTTAATCCTGTTTTAAGTCCCGAGCGACAGTGAAATCTTTACCGACAACAAGTTATTCGATCACCTGGGGACCAGAGCGAGAATTATGTCTGAATCCAACATCTCCGATCAAATAAACTTCTTATCCCAGCCTAAAATGGCCGCCAGCGAGCATCAAGCAGTGTTTTCAAATTTTCTCGATTTCTCAAAAACTATAAATCGGTTGAACTCTTAAATGTGATTTTTGAAAATAGTTCACCAAAGGGGTCTTTCAGACAAAATATGGGGAATCGAAAAAAATGGTCGCCGATTCTCGATATTTACTGACAGCCGCTCTTAATTGGTGTGGGTCCTACATGAATGTGGTGTTACATGTAGTTAATTACATATGATGTCAGTGTGACGTCACAGCCTTCTGTTTTCTAGCACGATTTTATTTTATTCAAACTCAGGGCACAATCTTTAACACAGGAACCATAGAAACTTGTTTTATTTGCCTTGAAGTATACAAAAATGGCTGAAATTGTTCCCAAATGTAATAAAAATTACCTTTGATGACGTAACCATTACGTCTAAAGCCTATAAATTATGTTATATTCAGTACTTTTAAAGAAACACTCCATAAACACGAGGAAAAAGCAGACGTTTCACATATTTTGATACAATGTAAGTATAAAACAAAAATTTTCTCTGAAAGAGAACATAATCTTGATTACCATAGAAACTGCATGTAGATTGTATTTATGTAATGTTCAGAAAAAAATTTCTTTTCTTCTAAATACTACTACTACTACTATTACTACTACTACTACTACTACTACTATTACTACTACTACTACTACTATTACTACTACTA
>JANSTQ010163844.1:0-10615 GCA_026167885.1 Bergia puertoricense
GATCCGAATCTCCAACAATACACAGAGTTGTGAATAACTCATATCTACGTGAGAATTTATGAATATTTAACATCAAGCCGAGGCTAACACTGCAAAAACGAGTCTGTAGTCATTGTAATCAGCGGCAACTGGGAATACGAAACTGGTCTATTCCTCAAGGCAGACATCGTTCTAGTGTCTTCTTTCCAATATAGCATTTTAAAGAAAGGGAAATACCAATCGACTGGGAAAAAGGCGTTGTATTGTAATCAACTGAGAGAGCAAGTTTAGGGATACGCGAAAAATGGAGAGGCAGGTTTTCACTGCCGCGAAAAACATTTTCAGGGTCGTCAAGAGGAAGTGGACCAGAAACTTACAACCATGGTAAAGCTGTTCTATAACAGCTTTACTTGCTTGATAGAAAATGAAGGTAAAGATTAGAATGATTTGGTAATAAAGTCTGGAGCGAGGGAAGGGTGTCTGTGTACGGATCGTTTTCCTGCTCAGGGTAGCTGATTGGACAATGAGAAAGCTGTCACCGAAGGAAGGAATTGTGCCAACTGGACAGGTTCCCAACGCTTGCATTTTGCAGGTGATACAGCGCTGTTGTCAACAACCAACGAGCAAATGCAAATGAAAACAAACGAAATAGGTTGGAGTATCGAAATAAGCAGGGTTACAACTAAAATAAACTGCAAACCAAACTATAATGATATCGGTACAGTTGCTATGGCCTCCACAAGCATTAAATGCAGGCGTTATACAGCCAACTTTATACCCAGTAGGGCATAAATTTTGCGGGAATTTTTACCATTGGACAAGATTTTGTCCGGCGGGAATCAATTTTTGCGATTTGGAATAACCTAAATTTTCTGACGGAAACTTTTTTTTTGCAATTTGATGAAAAATTATGCCACAGGAAATAAGAGAAAATGGCCAAATTTTATAGATTTGTCTCTTTCGTAAGGACGAAACGCTATTATCACACTCTGTGTAAAACCGTCGAGTTTTGCTCTGTGCAGGACAATTAGGGCTGCCGCTTGTTTTATACTTCCCTTCTAGCTCCTATATAGTAAGTAACTGAACTCTTGTGAGAGGCTATGGTTCAACATTAAAAGTGGAAAATTTGGGTTTTGTTTTTATGGAGTTTATTTTTGCGGGAATTTTTTTTACGGGAACTTTTTTTTACGGAAGCTTGTTTTCGTATTGTCCAAAAACCCGCAAAAATGACAAACTTATGAACTCCCGCGAAGATAAAGTCCTACACGGTAATTGTTTTTCAAAACATTTGCTTGCGAAAATAATAATAAAGATATCAAATTCTGGCCAAATGTCATAACTAAAATATGGACCTGGAGCCAAACTGAACAGCGGAATTACCATCTGCTACAGACTCGCAGGTGGCAATGGACCGACCTCGTCTTAGGAATGGTACAATTGGGTGACACATGAATAGCACTGACCTGGACACCAGCAAGCAAAACACAAAGACTGATACATGGGAATGGGAACGGAGCAGGCGTAGCTCAGTTGGTTAGTGCGTGAATTGAAGGCCCCCAGTTCGATTATCGGTGACTCCAACGTCTGCTTCGACTTTCCTCTGATCCGTGTAGCTTCAGCTTTCAATACCCGTAAAACGGAGCACTGACAGAGGGAGGGGGGGTAAAGTGCGCACCGTCGGCTTTCACTGATAGCAGCTCTAGGAGCTAACGGAACTACCAACGTTAAATAAGGGCTACTTTACCTTTACAGAATACACATGGATGGAAAATTTGGAGTGATGCTACATAGTTCGTAAGAAATAGACTAGAATGGAAGACTTCTGTGAGTGCTCTATGCGATACTTGGCATTTAAAGGATTTGTAAGTTGTAACTAATGTATTGTTTCTGGCTTTCCTAGTCAAATTAACTGATGTAATTGGGGTTTTTTTCCGCAGAGGGGTTAAACCACCTGACGCATCTTAACCTAAACAGCTGTAAATATGTGACGGATCTTAGTAAACTCCTTCCTGTTAAAGACACGTTGGTTGATCTTGATGTCGGCAACTGTATCGGTTTCGCAGACATCTCTCCACTTCACCAGTTCAAGTGAGTTGCCAAAACCAATATGAGTGTTGTAATTGTATACTGTTTTGTGGTTAAAAGTCGTCTGCTACAAGTTGAAGTTTAAGAAATAAACCCGTGTGATCCCTCAATAGCTAAAGATAGGGGCGATTCCACTTATGTTTAACGTATAAGGTGGTATGTCACTCAATAGGATATACTAGTCACGAATATGGTAGTTTCGAATATTGCAGATTTTATTTTCGTTTTACGGTCAATTTGTCATGAATGGACTAAACAACTTATGAATAGGGCCAGCAAAATCAAGGAACTTTGTCATAAACAGTGTTAGGGCCGCTCGCAAGATACTGGTGATCAATTCAAAACTTTGTTGCAGTAAAAGGTAAAGCGAGTTCCTTTAACGAGGGCAACACATGACAGCAATACAGCTGATAAAGTTGTGGCCCTCGCTGCACACTTTAATCCCCTCCCTCTGTCAGTGCTCCGTCCAAAGCTAAAGCTACATGTACACGGATCAGAAGAAAGTCGAAGCAGATGTTGGAGTCACCGAGGATCGAACTGGGGGCCTCAAGCTCCGAAGGCCGCGCACTAAGCAACTGACTTTAATCGCTTTTAACTTCCTTAAAAGTATGTTTTGTATCAATGCAAAGGAGAGTGGAAGAGACTACACCATACACGATCAAAGATACACTATAGACGGTCTTTCAAACAAAAACAGTTTTGTGACGCGATTGGTTACCAGTATCTCGTGAATGGCCTCAGGACATATGGGAAGTTAGGGCCTTGGCGAGACCTCCTTACCCGAACTTTGGGAAGAAAGATGTAATATGTGCATGTTTGAATTTCTAAAGTCTCAATCAAATCTTAAAATTGATTGAGCACAACTTCAATTAGGCATATTCGTTTTGTGTTGAATATCTAACTTTTAAAATATAACAGTTTTCGTAATTAAGTTTTCGAATGTAAACTTTTATAGTTGTAGTTAAGAAGTGCAAGATGTCATACATGACGCTTGCTGATGAAGCGGGAACAAAACGCTGCCTCAGTAGTATGATACCGACTGTTACCTCGTACATAGTATACACCAACAGTCAGTCATATTTTGTGTTTGAACTTGTTATCATAGGCAATTAAAGACAGTAAACCTGGTTGGATGTACAAGGATTAAAGATCGCGAGAGTGAGATCGTATCGTTGCAGAAACGTCTTCCCCAATGTGTTATCGACCCGTAGAAATTTTATGAGTGAAGAAGTCACCCGATAAAGTACGGAGTGATATATTTTTGCAGGCGGTGGATTTGTTTTCTTGTGACGGTGCTTCAGTAATAACATATCTACACTTTGAAACTGGAGAAAGAAAGAACAAGATCTGAAAACTTTTGTGTGATGGTTGCCCGTTCCGTGAAGGTGCAGTGGAGTAGGTATACCCAAAAACGGACACCTTCTCATCGAGTTTGCAGAAGAAACGGTGATTTCTCAGGTGAAATCGTACATCTCTTTAAACAAGTGCAATACGAAGCAAATCTTAAACTGTGAATCGACATCGAGTACTAGTTAGGATAGGCAAATAACCAGAACGTCTGAGAAGGATTTTGATGGGTATGCTGTACTGCTATATCTTCAAATAGCTTGAAACTTGAAATCTGTTAAGGCCAAAAACAGACTATTTGAACGTAATATACGGGATATGGACAGAGAACTTAAGTGTTGCAGAGTTCTGTACAGGCTTCTACACAAAATTGTAAAAAAAAATTAAAACGTTACCATGGTTTGGGAATGACAACAAGTGAGAGAGAGTAACGGTTTATTTAGTAACGTTTACCTTTGTTCGAAATTTTCGCTTCAAGAACCAAACAGTCGATTGTCTGTGAAGTAGTCTGCTTCTTCACTGCCCATTACGTAATCATACTTTTTCCTCCATTATTTTGTGAAAGCGTTGTGAAATTGAGCGACGTGTTACTCATACCCACGAACAAACGGTTGCTACACGAGAAAACAACACAATTTACCGTAGATGTATTGTACTTCCTTTATTTCGATCTGTTTTAAGGTAAGTGTATAACTTTTATTTAAACCCTTATATCTGATAAAATAACCGAATGTATCATCCAAGGTTAAGCCATTTCGTAAAGAAAGCGTTCTTATGCAGAAATGTTGATTGTATGGGACCAGTGGAACTGTTGGCCAATGCTGTTGGACACGGTACAAAAAGCGACTATTTGCTTAATCTTAACGTGTGGATTTAAGGAGATAAAATTCATCTTCACGATGGTTCTGGCTAGAATCAGTTCGACTGCGCTTAGGGTCGAGTCGTTGTTTATGGCCAATGCCGGGGGCTGAAGAGAAATTTTTTTTTTCTTCTCAAAAATCTTTGACCCAACCTGGATTTGAGGCTTTTCTCAGAACAAACGGCCGTTTAAAAACCCACCTACACGTAAAACTGACCAAAAAATGTTGATGTAGGAGCTCCCTGTGTAACAGTCATTAATATTGCTTATTTTGAGGACTAAAAGTGTCTAGTGTGAGACTTACTTCTAAGTTATTTTGTGAAAAAAGAAATTTTCGATGTTTGAAAATGTAGCTGGATAAGAATTAATGCCAACTTTGAGCAAACCCTTTAACAATTAAAGTTTAGATTATACAGAAACTAATGCTTTCAAAATTTTCAAAAACCAAAATGAAATTCCCAACCTACTTTAAAAATCGACTGTACTGCTGAAAGCATTTAGTGAAACAGGCTTTCCATGCTTTCTAGGAATTCGAACGTGATGTCACGTAATTGCAAGAGAGCAGAAGTGAAAAATATAACTATCTTGGTGATAGTCTATTCGATGATATTTTCAAGCATCAAAGCTCCTCCTTTGACTCACTGACCAACTGAAGTATGAGAGTTTATCGTGGGTGTTTAATAACCACTTCTTTCGAAGAGTAGAAGTATTTGGTGTTAAATATTTTTCAAAGTTAGAAAACGTTGAGAAATTCTTCATAAAAATATATAGTTTTGATATTGAAAAAGGCAGCTGAATAAAGTAAGTAGTTCATGATTTGATTTTTGGAGAAAGGCGATGGAGGCTCAAGCGGAAGATTAATTCTGTTTAACTGTTTTTGTCGGCCAACTTTCGGCTGCAAATTTATTCTTACATTTTCCCATACACTTTCGTAAAGATTTCCAGACGTGCAAACAGTTTTTTCGTCTGGAGTGATGATGCAATTTTTAATTCTTCCAAAAATAGCCTTTGTCACACTTGGTGCTTTTATCTCCATATAACTGACATTAAAGAGGGAATATACATCTATAATCTTTAGTCTGCCTGCAGACGGCTGCCGTAAAAGAACCGAAGAATAGTCTTAATAGACTTCCCCTAGGTTTAGTTCGTTTGCTGTCGCAGGCTATAATCATAAAGTGCCCATAAAGCAAAATTTTTTCCGGTATAATTTTAAAATATACTGTTTGAAATACACAGTTCCAAAGTTTAAGAAGTTTATGACAAAAAATTGGGGATTTTACATGCGCTGAAATTTGTGTTATCTTACCTTCAAAAATGGCATTTGAATCGCACGGCCGTGACGTCAGTTTGTTTGATAGAATTCAAGCCAATATGGCCGATAGTAAGAAAGAGAGCGTATTGCGTTGCTGGTGCACCGAACAATGAGAGTTGCACCATTATCTCTCGGAATTTCGCCTTATCGACTGAAAAATCAAATGGCGTAAACAAACTTGAGCACACAAACTGACGTCACACGCAGTAAATTCGTACCCAATTCCCTGACCATTTTTTAAGGCAAAATTGCTCAACTTTCAGCGCTTGTAAAATCCGCTGCAAGCATGGACAGGTTCCCAGGGCCCTGAAATGGTGTCGGTCACTTCCTAACAGAAGCTTTGCCACTGGACAACTAGCTCAAACATACCTTGAAAGCTCGAAGTGGCGGACATATAACATATAACATGATATAAATCTTAAGAGGACGGAATTTTCTAAATTCCAAAATCAACCCAGAATCTTTTCTCTCAGCTTGTTCCGGACGGTTAACATCCCTTCAATGTCCTTGTGTGTCAGGATATCTGCCATTGAATACCTGGTCTTGGTGAACGGTGTACAGTCATAAAGGAGTTTTCGATCTTGTTTCTTTAAGGCATTGATCATACTCACTGTATGTAGAACTGATTCTACTTGGTTCTCAAATATAGAAAACAGCTTTGCATTCCACAAATTCACCATGTTCCAGGTATCCTGCCACAACGAATTAAAAAAAATTGATTTCAGTTAAGGTTAACAATGTTTCAATAAGTTTCAAACAGCATCGTAAGTAATTAATTTTTACATTCAAGTACATTTTCTTGTTAAAGCCAGTTATAAAAAGAAAACCGGAAAAATAAAATGTTTCCGGAGCGTAGCTCCTTCTTCAGTCTGTTGTGAAAGTTAATTTAACTAGTTAGTGAATACATCGTAGATAAAGCTGCAAACATGGAAAAAGTAACCTCTGTTTACATAGAGAATCCATAGATACAGTGTACCTTCTATCGGAAAATATGTAACACGCTTTTTCCTCAAATGTGATGCATTCTCACATTCAGCTCATCCTAGATATTACATGTACCCACCAACAGAGAGTTGGCCTGTTGTCAGCACCTGTGACCCAGCCGACCAAGAGACATACTGTACATACATGTATGGATAAACTGATATCTGTTCTTAGTGGTCCCACCACACTAAAGATCAGTTCTGAGACACTATCCCCTACAAACGCCTATACTTTCTAATAAACATGATGTGAAACCCATATTCAGAATAACCTTGTTGTAGTTTTCAAGAATGTGGTAAAACTTTAAGCATGGCGGAAACAGCAAGAAGTTGTTGGATCTCCCTCATTCCAAAATCACTTATTGCTTCCAAATGCTCAGAATAAAATCCCATAACAGACAATGTCCAAAGGATGATTTAAGTTTACATTACAGGTTTTTTATTTTCTTCACCGTAGGGTATAGCTGCAGACAAGTGAAGTTGTTATTAAAGTTCTTAAATTTGATATCGCCAGTTTTGAAATTATCAACAACGATAATCGGATCACATCACTTTCATTCACTTTAAGAAATGTTGTATCTTTTCAAAAGTTAAGTATTCCAAGTCATATTAGATTTAGTTAGGAACGTAAAAAGGTAAAGCATTTTCACCAACCTGAGAAACTCCATATAGTTTAATTGCTACATTCAATGGAACACCAAAGTACTTCAACTTTCCAAGCTCTGATTCCGATGCAGTCTTCTTCAAGTTGTCATCTATTCCAAATGCGACAGTGACAAACAATGCCCCTTGGCCTGAAACTTTCACAGTAACTGTATGTAGGAATGTATCGGATGGCACTTCTGTCTCTTCAGGAAGATGAACATTGCTTAGAATAGAGCTGGCTCCAATGACTGTATTTTGTCCAATGTCGCAATACTCCAACACACAGCTATTACCAATGGAAGATGTCATTGACACAGAGCAGTGAAGCAGACACTTGTTTTCACTTAAAACATCAGCTGAACTTACAGGCTCTTTGTTTGGGCTTCCTGTTTTCTTAACCATGACCTCCGAGCAGCCAGTCAGCTCAAACCTGGAGGGTTAAATTGGCAAATGCAAAACATGAAGTAAAACTATTAATACTTGTACTGCTGTAAAAGACAATTTTACAGATAAAAGCTTTCCTGTTTTTTGTTAAATTATCCTTACTTTTCAAAAAATTCTAACAAAAGACAGGGGAAAACAAAGACTGAGATCATCCAAGCTGATCATACGTGTTTGTGCAATCATTACATTTTAAAAGACCACACAAAGATGCACTCAAAGTCAGGAAATGCCTGTCCAGATAATTTAAATTTTTAAATCTTTCAGTGGAGCATGCCCTGGACTTCCTTGATACTTGCACCACTGGCACAATACAGGTAAGTCTACCAAATTTTTATCTCCAGCAGTTGGAATGTCTGCAACTTGGTCTAAGTGTTCTCACAACTATTCACCAAGAGTAACTTGGAAATAGATGTAAGGAGATGTAAAATAACACTGAAACTGAATACATTGAACTTCAATTCACAAGCAACTTACCTGAACACTGGGTCATTACAAAAATGGTGAATATATTCTGCTGTTGTTCCCAGATGGTAGAAACGTGACTCGTTAAACAGCAACACATTCAACTGAGTTCCCTTTAGAAAGTGAAAAATTCTTTGTCGTGTTTCAACTAGGGAGGTTGTTTCACTCGTGACATTTGCAACATTGTTAGTGTAGTCAACTGTCGCCGATGGACCCAAGGCTTGCAAGAAGTCTCCATATGCACATATCTCACACTGTATTGGTTGGACTTTAACAAACAGATTATTAAGCTTCTTTGCTGTGTTCCAATCCAGAAAAAAAGCACTGTCTGTATAAACATAGTCTTCACTGTTGCACTGGAACACTACACCATGATCTTTCATTGACTGAACTGTTGCTTTGTGAAGAAACCTCGAACATGTTGTTTGGCACACAGCATCAGCACCCAACTTTTTCTACAAGAAGAAAATAATTAAAGGCTTAAAATCATGAAAGTTAATGACCTAAAAAAAATAAAAGAATCAAAGTCAGTGCTAAGGTGCTTGCCAAATCAAAATGCAAACATTTATCCCCTCCCACTGGGCAAACCTCCCATTAAATTTCATGATAAGGCCAGACCAATTTAATTTCCTGTTTTATGAACCCGCTGAACTCAGATTTTCGAAAATTGAAAAAAAAAATCCAAAATCCGTCCAAAATAAAAACAGAGAAAGGTCAGAGCATTTCCCTATTTCTTATTCATTTTAATATCACTTTTTTTTTTGCACTTGCACATATTCCGAGCTGAAAATCATAGCTTTATATACGATCGAAAATGTTTCACAAGCAGCGGTGGAGATATCCAACTTTGGGTGAACATGACGAGGAGAATTATCAATGGAAGCATCTAACTGGTTGGATATATGCGCAGGATTTGTAATGTATGGCATATTCTTAGACTTTTGTTTTTATTTTTTTCTCCCCCTCCAATCTTAAGTTTTTGGCCTAAATGTTCGTAAAACAGGAAATTAAATTAGTCTGGCCTAAGAGTGGTCAAATTTCATGACAGAAATCATTTCATTCATTGGGTCAACTGTCCTGCTGTCACTGGCTAATTTGATGGTCAGATGCCTGACCCTCTCAAACACCAAATGATCAAGCCCACTTGCAAGATAAGCACAAGTTGGTTTGGTGATTCAGATGGTTCAATACAGTACTAACAGTAGATGAAGTTTAACAAACACCTTGACCTGACTGTCAGCAAACAGACCAAATGAGCAAGAATCTGGCAAAACTTAGCACTGTTTCAAATTTTATACCACCCCAATTTAATTTTTCATGCCAGCACTAATTTTGTTCAAAAATTCTAGGGTTCTTGGTTGGGAAAAAGGTGAAAACAAAAAAAAACTGTTGTTTTTTAAATACACTAAATAGTAAGTATAATTTTATGTACACAGTGGACTGGTCAACCTGCAGTTTTGTAAGAGGAATTTGATTAATTTAAGTTCTAATAAAGCCCCTTTTTTTAATAAACGAAGATTAAATATTTACCATGAAGCATGAGATCAGATACAGGAACAATTTGTATTTTGATCAAAATCCAAGTTTATCACACAACAGTATCTATTCTTAACTGAAATTTTGCTGCTTGTTCAATGAAAATGTCATTACAAGTAGCCACACATAAATTTAGGTACATGTATGACATCATGTCTTGTCACCTGTCAAACTGGAAAAAAAAATTTAATGAAAGATACTTAGAATTATAATTTTGGCCAGATTACTCAGTCAGTATATTGACAGCCAAAATACCAAATTTACAGAAAAAAAATCAGGTTTTTGAGTAAACCTTTGGGATACAAATGCACAAAGTTTGACAAATAATATTATAGGCATGAACAAACCTTGCTCTCACTTAGAGCAAAGACACCATGAGTTGTCCCGATTTCTACTGGAGAGGGGTGACCCATTGCTGTCACACCTGGTTGAGTAAATGTCCAATCTCCTTCACTGACAAACAGCTCAATGTCATCAGCACATGTCACAAAAACACCAGGGATCATACGCTGAGGAAATTCTATATACATTGCAAGTTTCAGCTCTAACATCTGGAACAGTGGATCACCTGTCATGATTCAGGTAAATTAAAATGAAAAGTATTATAAAGTGATGTATATCTATTAATGATTGTTTCACATTACTTCTGAGCGAAATGTAAATTAAAGGGCACTTTCACACCTTTGCGCATGCCCCAGGGGGGGGCATATAAAAAGGGCAGGGATGCCCATCAAAAAGTTTCAATTAAACCCCTAAAAGGTACCAATATGGTAATGAGTGTGGCTTATCAGGGTTCTCCCGAAGGGCCGGCGACCGGCGATTTTCTCCATATACATTGTAGTCGACTTGATCACACAGGCTACAAGTTTTCATACTTCTGTATTATTCACCATATAATACATGTGTATGAAATGAATAGCAAATTAACTTTTATAGCTTTGATTTTCTTTTTCAAACTGAATT